>JAXGGA010007208.1:0-64305 GCA_038373865.1 Uloborus plumipes | reverse complement strand
AGCGGGCAAATCGGCACCATTGATATTTTGAGTAATGATACAGCCTGTATAAAACGTTATCGAGCGAAGCCTTGGTAAGGGGCTCCATTGTAGCCCCCAAAATAGCTATTTGCTGTTCCTTCTACCTAATTTGTGCTTTATTTACGTTGATTTCTAACTTCAACGACAGTATAGTGCTCAGTAGCATACTTTTATCCCGGATGATGGAACCTAAGGCTCTACGCTAAGAGTTGGGGCGTGGAGGAGAAAAGTAGCATACTTTCAAATTAAAATACAAGTGTTTACTTTTGTTGAAAATAACTTCCAAAATTATTCTAACCCATAAGGGAGAGTAATTACTTTAAAAATAAAGAAAACCCGTTTGAGGCCGCTATCCCATTCACGAATTCCTCTACGCACTATGCCTATTTGAATTGTGCAGCAGGAACAAAAGTCGAATATTTCACCTCTAACTCTTTCATACTTTAAAAAGCTTTCCCGCGTGAAGAAATACGACGCAGAAATATATTTTTCTTAGAGGAAGATATATTTCATTCACAGAGCGGTGAAATTTATTTCCTCTTTTGAGAAACTTTACTTTATGAAGGGACACGAAAAGCATTGAGAAGGGAACGCAAACTGTTTTTTTTCTGGGTGAAAAATGTAAAGCAAAGATAACATCGATCGATACTTTTGGCAAGTTGCAGATACAGAAACGCTATATATAGTCGAACCTGTTTATCTCGAACCTGCTTATCTCGAAAACCTCTCTATGTAGAAATTTTTCAATTCCCCTGCTTTTACAGCATAAATTTAATGTTTTTTCACGGATTTATCTCGAATGATTTTTCCCAGAAAACCTCCATATCTCGAATTTTCACGACTCTTTTTGAATTTCATCTCCAGCCACCTTTATCAATGGTATAATTTGTAGACAAAAATCATCTTTTGCAAAATCATTCAAAGACTTCATATTTAAAGGAATGCATTAACTTGCTACCGATATAGTCATCACAATTAGTAAAACGTGGACTCACAACATGTCGTACAGTAAAATATTCAACAATATCAATGCGAAACCATCCATTAAGTATTTGACTTTATTCCAATTGCTTATTTTTGTAAATTTTATCCCAACTTCTGTATCTCGAAACCTCCGTATATCGAATTTTTCTTCCGTTCCGTGAAATTCGAGACAGAAAGGGTTGACTGTATACAAATATTATGAATTTTTTAAGCGGATCTTAAAATGCAGTACTCTTTTAATTTGTGTCTTCTCCAATATCTTTTCGCAGTTTGAATGATTTACAAAACTTGTTTAATGTTCTTATGAACGGTTTACGCATTTGAAACTTAAGCCTAGTTGATGAAACTTATAGGTCTTAGTTTCACTTTGACCGTAAATAACTTACTGATCAAAAGCTGCAAAAAATGTGCGAAGGAAAATTCCAACTAAGCCTTTTTAAATATAAATCACACCGAATGAAGATGTGGAGTAAATATATCTTACCAGTAAGTCAAAGAATGCTTTTAAAAATTTAGGTACTGTCCGTCCATGAAAACCGTGCCTAGCACTCGCGAATATTTCCACTTAAAAAGGGTAGTTGGGTTGTGGGTGATAACTTTCCGAGGTTTTCAATCTAAAACTTGCATTTGTTATATCCTTTTGACATATTAAACTGAACTATGTATTTGAAATTAACATCCTTCCACGTTGTTTGATACGGTTCAAAATGCTTCTTATTATTCTTCCCCTCATTGTAATCTTACCTATCACCCCTATTTTGGTAAGATCAGAGAAGACATGATGCTTGCGTAAATGCGTGGAAGGTTTTACCTAAGAAGATCAGACAGTACAAATCAGACAGTACAAGTATTGAAAATAATCGAACGACACTGATAACATTGTTATAATCGTATTTCATCTAAAAAGCAAACAATTATGCTCGTTTGTGCTACAAACGCGGCTGCTTGTTGGTTTTCCGCCATTTGCATACCTAGTGCACTCCTCAAGCACTGGCACTCATTCTTTTATTGGGCCCCTCTATCGGAAGACGTTCATTATCAGACTTTTAACGCCCAATTTACTCATCAGATTGATGCACCTGAGCTTCATATTACGCATCCTAAATACTAAAGGTCTACTGCTTTCTGGTTTTTAGCACAGAGTAAAATTTCTCCCTTCGTTCACAAAGCACTGCCATCTATCGGAGTTCTTTGAGACAGAGAAATTAACGATTGGTTGTTTTCTAAATTTAAATTTGAAATTTAACCAATAAAAAAAATAATTTGAATATTGTTTGGATTTATCCCCATAACAACAGCATCATCGGATTGCCGCAAGGTGACGCTCAAAGTAGAACAACTGTCTCCCATTTTAAGGCAAATGTAGCAGGCATTTAGTATTGAGAAGGCGTTGACTTCATTCAATGCAAATAGGCACGAGGAACTTAATTTGGTTGAGACCATTCAAGGCATAGCTGATACTCGAGGTAGACTTAAATTTCCGCCTAATTATAGTATAACGTTCACGCTAATAATTTGCTGTATCTTAAAAATCCACTGACTGGGGTTACGTATCCAATGACTGGGGAACCCTCAGTTTTGGACATAAAACACCAAGGCCTAGCCCTCACGCCCGTTTGCCATCACAAACAGTTACGCTAAAGGCCAAGCGAGAAATCTTTCCATTGACTCTTTACTGTCCGTCCGTAAAAACCGCGCCTAGCACTCACGAATCATTGCACTTGAAAAAGGGGGGTGATGGGTTGTGAGTGGGAACTCTCCGAAGCCTTCAATTTAAAATTTGCATTTTTTGCTATCCTTTTGACATATTCAACTAAACTATGTATTTGAAAATAGCATCGTTCTACATAGTTTGATACGGCTCAAAATTCTTCTTATTATTCTTCCCCTTACTGTTATCTTACCTATCACCCCTATTTTGAGAAGATCTGAGGCATGCGTAAATAGGCGGAAATGTTTTAGCTAAAAAAAAAAATCGGACAGTAGGTTAAAGTTTTATTATTAACTTGTGTTACTGAAGCTACTAAATTCTACACCACATAAACATATTCCATAATAGTACTAGTTTTCCCTCACTTGCTCCGAGCTATGCTTAATAATATGATCACTATTATTTTGCTTTTATGCTTTTTGGTGGGTACCTTCTTAACACATATGGTTTCAGAGAAAATAATTTATACTGCTTGAGGTTAAAATACGGTGTCATTAATCACCCATTACGTTCCATTTTTCCCAGCAGGAATAGTTACCTTAAAAATTATGGATCATCGCCCTAGTAAAAGATCGAAAAAAAACTAATCGATTCCATAAATACAGGCATTAGATGAACTACCGAACTTAAATCCGTGTCACGTTCGATACCATTCGACTCGAACGTATATGAATCGTTCTTCTTTGTTCTGGATTGGTGATTTTTCTTCTCCGGTTAAACATTCGTTTGGAAGTCGGTTTAGAACACATTGTGTGCAGAGAAGTTCCGGGGAGAGAGATGAATGGTTCTTGTCTTCTGCAATTGATACTGGTCAAAAGGAAATTAATCTGGGACTTTTCAATTTTCATTTGTATTTCGGAAAAGTTTCAATTAATTAATGCAATACATTTTTCATTGCATAATTTAAACGCCAAGCATTTTTAACTAACTTAAAATCTTTAAAACGAATAGGATATTTTTTTTAAATGAATGCAGATGCCCACAAGTTTTACTATTTTTCAAATTAGATAGAAATTAGACCAGCTTTTTATGAATTACAGTGCCAATTCTTCAGATATGTCATCCTTCCGGGGAATAATATGAGCAAGAAAGAAGCTTTATGTATTTATTTATTATTTGTATTATTTATTAATGGGTTCGCCCATATGTGTTGCACCCCTCTTCATAACTCCTACAAAGTGACAAAATATTGTAAGTGCACATAAATGTCTCCATACATTAAATTATGCGTCAATATTAATTTGCAAATACTATTATTTATGTCAAAATTTTCACCATATCCTACTTATTAAGCAAAAATGAATGATACTGTTACAAACTGGAAAAGAAATATACGTTTTTCTTAATAAGAAAAAATACTCTTATTTCTTTTATTATTTACTAATGGGTTGCCCCTACGTGTTACACCCCCTTTCATAACTCCTACCAAGTGACAAAATATAGTAAGTGCACATAAACGTCCCCATATATTAATCTAAGCGTTAATATTAATTAGAAAATAAGATGGTTAATGTCGAAATTTTCACCATATCCTGCATGTTAATCATTAATTAATGGTTGTTAGTAAGACTGGTAAAGAAATATACGTTTTTTTTTTTTATTTTTAAAATGTTTATTTATTTATTTTTATTTCTATTTATTAATGGGTTTGCCTCTATGGGTTGCACCCCTTCTCTTAACTGCTACCAAGTGACACAATATTGTAAGTGCACAAAAACGTCCCCATACATTAAACTATGCGTTAATATTAATTAACAAATGCTATGATGAATGTCGAAATTTTCACCATATCCTGCATAAATGAATGGTTGTGTTAGAAAGACTGGTAAAGAAATACGTTTTTGTTTTCAATTTTAAAAATGTTTATTTATTTATTTACTTATTTATTTTTTAAATTTGTTAATGGGTTTGCCCAAATGTGTTGTGTCCTTTTTCATAACTCCTACCGATTGATAAAATATTGTAAATGCACAAAACGTCCCCATATAATAAATTATGCGTTAATATTAATTAGCAAATACTATGATTAATGTCAAAATTTTCACCATATCCTACATGTTGTTGCTAGGCAAAAATGAATGGTAGCATAAGAAAGACTGGAAAATATTTTTTTTTTTAATTTCTCAAAATGCTTTATTTATTTTGTTCCTTTTTAATGAAATTTTTTTGTGAAATATACTTCATGTATTTTTTTTCCTCCAGTTATTTATTAATTTTGTTTGACCTTACAATATATAAAACATTAGTTTAGTCTTAAGTGTTCTACTTTCAGTGCAATTAAATTGAAATATCTTTCCAAAAAAAAAAAAGAAAATTATACTATTCCTTAAACTGCAGAACCATTGTTTACGATTAACCAAATCATAAAATGACTTGCTTATGATTCATTAAAATACAGATGGACGAGAGGTGGTAATAACTGTAAAATTTCTTCATTATCCATTATCGTACAATAACATCGTATTGCTTAAATTTCTAAACTTCTTAATTAAATTAGCTTCAAAAATCTCATTTTTAAAAATAACTTAAGTACCTTATAAAAATGTTCAAGAATAATTTAGTGCTTACTTTATCTCTTGATTGTAGTTGCATCAGGCAAAACATTAATTATTAATCAAATCATAAAGTTCTGCCTTCGCTGTTTATGTATTCAGTTTTATGAATCATAAAGCAAGTATTTTATTAGGGCAACCAATAATGAGCAATTTGAAAGAAATTTTCTGCTTTTAAATTATTAACACGCAAGCTGTGCTCATAATTTTATGATATGAGACATACATTCACCTTTAAAAGAACATTAAAATGCAACGATAGCTATAAATATGACACGGTTAATGGTTTGAAAGTTTTTTTTATTATTAAATTTATCATCTATTGGTTTGGCTAATTGAGGAAATTAAGGAAAAAATAACAGAACATGAACGGGGGGGGGGGGTAGTTTGTTTTGGAAAAGATGAATCGAAGGAGAGTTAATGGTAAATCGGATTTATTTTCAATAACCGTTAAATAAAATTAGTGTTACCCGAAATTACATGTAGTTCTTCTCCAGCTGTACTATCAGTGATCCTTTCAGTATATGAGTGTTATTTGGTTTCTGATCACTTAATTATTTCTTTAATTCTTTTAAATTTTTGTAATTTTCACTGCTTGGTTGTTAAAATTCAATCGCATAATTTTGAATTTCAACGCCAGGGGATGATGCAAAAAGCTTTGGAAGGGGCCCCAAAGGGTAAAAAATGTGCCCCAACTAATATATATTTTTTATAGAAAACTTTCTCTTGAATTTCTTTTAAAATAAGAAATTTAATATATTTTGAGCTACAGAAATATTGCAAGCTAATTTACTTTAAATATAGTGGTTAACTGAAATTTTCATCATTTTAAACAAATCAAATACAAAACTCAATGTATACTGCAACCAAATTGGTATAAATAAAGAATGGTATTGCTTTAAAACATTGTCATAAGAGTTAAAACAAGAGGTTATCAAAACAAAATAACCACTTTTTTATATCAGAGAATTAGTGAACGAATCGTGATATTATTTACCCTTGATTTTTTTACACTACTTTTTTTAATGACCATTGTTTGAATCAGTATAGCCGTCTATTAGAGCTTTTGTGTCAATAAAACCCAAAGCAACCAACCAACAGATCATAAGTTATCAGAACTTCCAACGCTGAATGCTTACAGAAATTAAATCGTTTTCCTTCCTTACAGTAACGGTTTCCGATGCCCGTGTGACATGTCCGCGACCACGCCTACCGCCTCCCTGCAAGACCTCACCACGACCCTGACCCTGGTGGACATCGTTCTCATCACGTCCCTGACGGCGCTCATCCTGATCACCATCCTCGGCAACACGCTCATCATCACAGCCGTGGCCACGACCCGCAGGCTCAGGACGGTCACCAACTACTTCGTGGTGAGCCTGGCCGTGTCCGACCTGCTGGTCGGGCTGCTGGTCATGCCCTTCGCGGTGGTCAAGGAGGTCACGGACGGGCTCTGGCTCTTCGGACACATCGCCTGCGAGCTCTGGGTTTCCATGGACGTGATGCTGTGCACTGCCTCCATTCTGAACCTGTGCTGCATCAGCTTGGACAGGTGAGTCGCTTTAAGTGCACTGTAAAAAATCGATGTTGTTTTTACAGCATAAAACAGCTAATTTTAGAGAAATAAACTACTGTAAAATGCTAATTATATAGTAATAAACTGTAAAATTGCTAATTTTACAGTTTATTACTGTTTATTTTGCAGTTTTAACCTGGAACCTCTGCTGTTATTTTGTTGTTTTTACAGTATACTACAGCTATTTTTGTGGTAATAAACTGTAAAATTGTGTTAATAAACTGTGTGTAACTTGCTGCTTTACAGTAATAAACTGTAAAATTGCCAATTTCGCAGTTTATTACTGTGAATTTCAGTTTCAAACTGAAAACTCTGCTGCCAGTATTATACTGTATTCATAATACTAAATAATTATAAGCGGGACTTCTGAGTAACGTCGGGGTGTAAAGGGTTAAGGTGCTACAGAAATATATGGTAGCAGAAGTGAAAGATATAAAAAAATCTAGGACAGATTTAAGATACAACGTAACACTCGTAAAAGTAGCGTACAATACATAAATACAGACCAATATAGAAACTACAATATATCATTATTAGGTTTCTTCAATAAATTCACTGAGTGAAAGCCGCTGTTATGCGTTTAAATTTCGTGTTTTGTAAGGAGGGATTACTTATTGTAGTACATGAATCATGGTCACTGGCGAAAGCTTCGAGTATATGATGTAATATTGCAAATGGTATACAACTTTCATCAATTACTTTAGTTACTCTATTTCCGGTGCGTTTCATTTTTATTTATTTACTAGCTTATTACCCCGCGTTGCCAAAGTGCTTATTCTTACAACATAGCTAATTATAATTGTTTTTAACTTATTTCCTGCTAAAGTGAAATAGATGAGCCTGAAATTGAAAATTAATTATTAATCGTAATCTTTGTTAGAAAATACTCACATTTAGATGTGTTAAATTTTATCAATTTGTATGCATAAAGGCTTATCTCTATTACTCCATCTATTCAAGATTGAAAGAAAATGGCCATTTTGAGACAAAATTTAAATTTTGAGCTTTTAGGATGTAAATCCGACAAAAACTGGATTTGTATAAGGAAGAAATGTACAAACATACAAATATATATACATATATCCATTTTTATATCTATAGAAACATACATACATTCATTTTTATTTATAGATAATTATATTTTTTCAGAAATTCTATCAATGCAACCGCTGTTTAATTACTTTTCCTGTTAATGCATCCTTAGTAATTCGCATACTTTTAGTTGTATCCTACACCCTTTTCCCCTTCTCAACACTAAACTTTTAAACCAGCTAATAAAATTTACGCATTTATTATGAGACAAACACTTAAATTACATTTAAAACAAAAACTTACGTATGTGTAACGTTTGTTTCTGCAAGAGTTTGTATGTGAGTCATTCCGGTGAAAATTTTACAAATCATGTCCGAGACTTAAGAATTTTTTAAAATCAATTTTAATAACTACCACCCATTAAGTGTATTTTTATTGGTTCTCCATTTAATTTTGTACCGTCAAGTATCAATTGATTAGGTATAATCCATTTAGAAATGACACAAAAAAAATATCTTTGTCAGAAGAAGGAGAAAATGACGTGTCCCATCTTCAAATTGCTAGAATTTTAAATGTGATTTAAAATCAAACTGAAATATAACAACAAAATAAATTACACTGCACTGCACAAAAGATGCTTCTGACACCATTTCTGCAGATTATTACGCTAATAAAAAACGCTATTATTTATACGTGTCCCTAGATTTTCTATGTTTCGAATTGTCCACTCTATTATATACCTTTTGGAAATAAAATAAGCAATTGCATTCAATCTGATATATTTTTTTAAAAATATAGGTAGTATAACCAAAGACTCTGCCGTAATTAGCTTGCTACATTGAATTATGTAGTCAACAACCAGGGAGAGCCTCAGTCTTTTCTTATGATGGTTAATTTGAACTATTGGAAGTCCACTCTGTTAGAGCCGATTTCATGATGAAAAAAAAATAGATTTTTTCTTGAAATTGCAGACAGACTTACAGTTTTAGGCTGTTTATTCCACTTTATGCATGCTCTGTGATTCTAACTTTCCGTGTGATTATACAGTGATTTTTAAAGGCTTATTTGTCCACTCTGTTAAACAAAGTGATCAAAATATTTAAAATCCTTTCATAAATGAGTCATGTACTAGTTATTTACTCTTCATTATACACAAATAAATATAAACTCAATAAAAAAATGATTAGTTGGTGGAAATTATTTAAATTGATAATCTTAAATAGAGAGTTTCAGGCATAATTTTTACCATTTTCGTCGGAATGACCCATGTGCTGTATGAAACATTTCTACATCTGCTTTAGTGCTGGACATTATGCATTCATTTAAAAATTAAGTTTTTGCACACTTCAAAAAATAAAGTTTTTTCTTTTTTTAGTATGATACTGGCAGCAGAGGTTCCAGTTTAAAATTGTAAAATGCACTGTAATAAACTGTAAAACTAGTAATTTCAGTTTATTACCGTAAAGCAGCAATTTTACAGCTTATTACCACAAAACTAGCTGTATTGTACTGTAAAAATAACAGTATAATACTGGCAGCAGAGATTCCAGTTTAAAACGGTAAAAATGCACAGCAATAAACTGTAAAATTGTTTTTTTTTACAGTTTCTTATTGTAAAGCAGCAATTTTACAGTTTATTAGTGTAAAAAAACAATTTTACAGTTTATTACTGTAAAATTATCAAGTTATAGTTTTACTATGAACTTAGCTTAATTATACTGTAAAAGCAACCTGTATTTTTTACAGTGTATGAAAATTACTATCTTGGAATCATGATTCTCATTTTGCCACTCTTCGAGAAATTTCTTACAGTAAAAAGTTTAATTTTACTTTCTTCTAACCTATTTATGCCTTTGTTTTCAAATTTTAAACGTAGGAAAGCTCTTTTCTGATATGTCTCGATGAAAATAAGAACATTACATCATAGAAAGTATGTTTCCCATAAGACAGAAAACTTCATAATGAAAAATGATAAGAATTTATCTCCCTGGCTTGAATAAAAAGTTCTTATTTACGTCTGGAACTCTTCTTTTCCGGGTTACTTTTGAGTTTCTTATTAAATTTATTGCATCACAACTGATATAAATAAGATTTTTATTGCCTCCTGTGGCATTTTGGGTTTTTATGACCTTCCTCAAAACACATCTAGTAATATCAAATTTTCTGATGTGTGAAAGCTATAAAGATCTTTACGACTTGAATTTTAAAAAAGGTAAAACACTAACACATCAAAAACCTCTGCCGCTTAATTTAAATAATCTGAATATATGAATGAAATAATTTTAGAGCAGTTTCAAGAGTTGTTTGAAATTTCAATGAATCATTTACACGATACTATCTATAAATGATTTGGAATAATTAAGTGTACTACATCAAAAACAGACACTTAAAATCCTGTTATGTGAAAAATATAGCATCAATATTTTAGGAAGCACTTTAGATGATTTTTCAAATCTGTTGCATTAGAGTTTTTCAAGGTGTGTGTTTTTATGGGTGAAAAAACATTCAGCCACAGTGTGTGTGTTTTTTAATACTAAATTTCTAAAAACCAATGCGAAAAAATCGTTTTTCTGCTTAGACTTAAGAAAAATCTGGTGTGGATCCCCACACTACTTCCTTTTACGTGTAAATTTCTTAGTAGTTGCCTTAAGTGTTAAAAAAAGTGCTTGGAGTGAGCAAGGTAACAATTCAAATATTTACTCCCCTTTTCTACCACGAAACAATGCAAAAAATATTTTACAATGGTTAATTTTCTAAATATTGCTAATTTTAATATCATTCAGTGAATTTTTCGCAAAATATCGCCAATAGCGCCAAGTTGAACCCAAATTCAAAAAATAATTTTTTCGCCAAATTTGTCGCCAACTTGGCGCCAAACACTTGGCGACCAAAAGCTTGGCGACATATCGCCAAGTGGTCGCGCCAATTCATATCACTTGAGTCTGCATTGAAATTAACACCGATTTACCCCAAAAAAAGGGTAAAACACACCCTTGGGAACATTCAAATGCAACCACAAGGGGAGGTGACCAACTTGACCATCCTCAGAGCCTACATACCAAGCTAGAAGCTTCTACGGCAAATAGTTTTTGAGTTATGCAACCCACATACATACGCACATACGTACATACAGACGTCACGAGAAAACTCGTCGTAATTAACTCGGGGGTGGTTGAAAAGGATTTTTAGTCTGCTTATATGTTGGTAGGTACATATACGCGTGCTGACAGGTCGAAAAAACTACGGAACATTCATTCGGGGGTGAGCAAAATCAAAATTTAGACTCAAATTTGAGTGATTTTTTTTTTTTTTTCGCGATCACAATACTTCCTTTACTACGTAAAAGGAAGTAAAAAATGAAATGATGACTTGCTTTCGTACTTTTCTAAAGGATTAAGGAAAAAAATGGAAAAAACGTGCTCAAGAAAGATTATTTATGCTAAATTTCCCCAAAATAAAAATTTTCTTCTCCGGTTTTAAAGCAACAGAACAACTATGGTTTAAAATCCTACAATGCGTTCGGCTTATTTTTTCTTGGAAATTTGGATCGAATTTATTCGGTGGAAAAAGTCCTTTAAAAGCGACAAAACCAAAAGAGCAGGATCAAACCTGCGATCTTCGCGTTTCTCACCATATCTGCATCCAAAGGCCCGACTGCACCTCAGTTTTCTGATGCTATTCGTTTAAGTAATGTGAAATAAAAACACAAATGTACGGTTGCTAAACACAAGAAAAAAATCTGCTGCGGGTCTATTTTTTTGAAAATGGTCGGTTGGATAAGCTTTAAAACGAGGAGTAAATCATAGAAATTGATAAATGAATGAGTAAGTTCTGGCGTGGTGACAGAAAACAGGTTAAATAAATACACTGTAAAAATGAATGTTGTTTTTACAGTATAATACAGATGTTATTATAGTAGTAAACTGTGAGAATTTCTACCTTTACACTAAAAAACTGTAAAATTGCTAACTTTACAGTAGTAAACTGTAAAATTGCTAATTTTACAGTGATAAACTGTAAAAGTGCTAATTTTACAGTTTATTACTCTGCATTTTACAGTTTTAAATTGGAACCTCCGCTGCCAGTATTATACTATTTTTTCTACAGAAAACACAGCCTAATTTTACGGAAATAAACTGTAAAATTAGCACTTTCACAGTAAGAAACTATAAAATTGCTAGTTTTACAGTTTATTACTGTGCATTTCAGTTTTAAATTGAAACCTCTGCTCTGAGTGTTGTACTGTAACAGTTCATTTTTTTTGCAGTGTAGTAGAGTTATTATTTCTAATAATGATAATTATCGTACTGAGCACATTATGGTCATTCCATTGATTCTTTTTTTAATACCTCTCTGTGATCATTATGACTCTAACGACCATTTTCTTACACAAGGGGCAATGCAATACAAAAATGACTGCATTTAACTCTAGTGTCTGTGTTTCCCAGACCGAAAAAAAAGCGCGGATAGTTTATTTAAGGAAAAAATGTTTTTATCGCAGCTATTTTCTGCTATGCTGTTTTTAGTACTGCCAAAGAAAGGCATTTTTCCAGTTCCTAATATCTCCATTTTATCGCCGTCCGTAAACCTAAGTCATCGAATTCCGCAGATGAAACTAGAGCCGAGCTTCATTTTCAAAAAGTCATTTCGCCCTCGCCTCCTCTTTCACTGCTGTTTGAGTTAATCTCCAAAACTCCGAAATTATCCTCTAAAAATGAAGGCGATCGTTTCAAACAAAGCCAAGATTTTTTTCGTCCTCATTTTATATTTATTTATTTGATATAAAAAGTTTACTTTTATGATATTGTTCGCGGTCGGAAGTGGTATAGAACAAAAGAGGTTTTGTTTAGTTTGCTTTGAAGAAGGGCCTTTTTTTTCCCTAATAGATAACTTTTCGAAGCAAAAAACGCAACAAAAATGTTGATTGCTTTTAAAATTGTTATCATTTAGGAAATGGATCCTTTAAAAAATATGTAAAGAGGAGGAAATTGAAAATGTCTACCAAAGAGATATGTGCAAAAGAATTAAATTGATAAATGATATAATGCAAAAACAATTGTCTGGCAATGGAACTAGGTAATTTTTTAACCAGTTTAATCAACGCCACCTAAATACTAAATGCCTACTGCTTTCTGGTTTTTAGCACAGAGTAAAATTTCTGCCTTGGTTCACGAAGCACTGCCATCTATCGAAGCTCTCCGAGACAGAGAAACTAAAGATTGGTTGGTTTCTAATTTAAATTTAAAAACTCACCCATTAAAACATTTAATTCGAATATTGTTTGGATTTATCACCATAACAACGGCATCATCGGATTGCAGCAAGGTGGCGCTCAAAGTGAACAATTGTCTCCCCTATTGAGGCAAATGTAGAAGGCATTTAGTATTTAGGAGGCTTTGGTTTAATTTCATAACATAATTTCATTTTTTATAGTTGCACCAATTAGTGGTATAAAGCTAACTTTTGTTCCTTCTCTCTGAAAGTACCATTAACCGTATGATTTTAAATATTTTCCATTGCTTGTACAAGAAAATGTTCTATGCATAGATAGAGTAGAGAAATTCCTTATCTTAATCTCTAAACCTAAATCTCTAAAACATTTAACAAACAATTAGTTCAAAAAAATAGAAAATAGCGAGTTTGGAATCAAGTAGTGTTTTGGAAATACTTGTTTCTAAAGAATATCTATATTTTGATTTACAATGGGACTGCGTGGCGGTTACTCACCATTCGCAAACCAGTGCATTCTCTAACGAGCGGTAACTATGCTTTCGTGTCGTATCACTATAGGTGGATATTACCATTATAATTTGATAATCAGGCCTCCGCCCTCCCCTCCACTAAATAGAGAACCTGGACCCTTACGATGCGAAATTACACAAGGGATTTTAATATGAATGGTGTATTAAAAACAAATGAAGATTATAGTTACTGTCCGTCCTTGAAAACCGCTCCAAGCACTCGCAAGCAGTTCTACTTAAAAAAGGGTAGATGGCTTGTGGGTGATAACTTTCCGAAGTTTTCAATTTAAAACTTGCATTTTGTATATCCTTTTGACGCATTCAACTAAACTATGTATTTAAAGCTAGCATCGTTCCAAGTTGTTTGAAACGGCTCAAAATGCTTTTCATTATTCTTCCCCTTATTTTTATCTTACCTAACACCCCTATTTTGGTAAGATCAGAGAAGCCCTGACGCATGCGTAAACACGCGGAAGGTTTTACTTAAGAAGATCAGACAGCAAGGGCAGATCCAGAAGTTTTTCAAAGGAAGGGCGATTGAAATTTTGTTTTTCTATTTACTGTGCATGCTGGTTTACAAATATGGATCACAAAGGCTTTGGGTTTCAATTCTGAAACATTTTTGCGGGGGGGTGGGGCAAATCTTCTTCCCCCAACATCATTAACACTTGCATAAATGGCATTTTTAGAACTTCAATATCGAAAAATTACCGGGGAAGAATCCCCCTTGAGAGGAACGATTACCCCCATTGCCATAGGCGGACTTACGGGGGTGTCAGGGCGTGCTCCGCACCCCCAACATTTTGCTTGAATTTTGAAACAATAAATTAAATACGTTTAATTTATTCAGGAAACAGTTTGGAAATAAGATATATTTTTTCATAAAAACAATAAAAGGTAATTTACTTGAAAGAAAAGCCAAAAAGGCAACATATTGTGCAGTTCAGAAGTTCCCAAAGTCCAGATCTTCAGGGACCCCCTCCTAAAAATTACTAACCCCCCTTCCGCTGCTCCAAAAAAAGCTTGATTTGATAACTTTAATTTTTTTTCCTAATATGTTTTTCGCTATATTTTTCTTTCCTTCTTATAATTTATTGATTCATTGTTCTTGTTTAGATCTCTTGCTTAGTTTTAGTGACGCACCCAGGATATTTCCTGGGAGGGGCTGTAAGTTTTAAGAGGAAACTTAACTCCATAATCCTAAAATAAATAAATTGCCTTAGCAATTTCCATGAAGACGGCGAAAAACTTGTAACTTTGATGCGCTTATTTTAAAGTTTCAGACAATAGTTTTACACAGATTTTTTTGTTAAGTTTAATTTTTGAGAAGCTTCATCACACAATTTTTACAAATACAAATTTGACGACCAGCAACAGGCTCTGGGCCCAACTGGGCTGGTCCTAGTCAAATTATAGACCCCAATGAAGATCAATGGCACTCTTAAAACTATCTACTCCCTTGCTCCTTACCGCCTCTTCCGGTAAACTATTCCAAGTTCCCTACGTTATAAAATTTCAGAGAAGAACTATTTTCTACTCCTCCAATGCTTCCTTCGTCTCCATATCTAAAAAATGAGTTTAAATTTGAAAATGATAAAAGACACACAGCAATCTAATGCTTCCTTTCGCTTAAATTAATAAAAAAACATCGAAAAATGAAAACTGCAACAAGTATTATTTTTTAAAAAAAGAAAAGGGTTAGCACCGTAGTGGTGGATAAGTTTCTTGGAAAATTTTTGTAGCAGCTATTTTCAGAGTAATTTTCAATTGTTACGGATTACGTACAATTTCCAAAATTAAATGACAAAAAAATTTCAGATATTTCCAAAGGAAAGTCATAGAACCTCTGTTTGTCCTGAAGAATACGCCCAACCCGGAAACCCTGGTTTTTTGCACCCCCAGAATTCATAGCCTAAATCCGCCTATGCCCATCGCCCCCCCCCCCTTCTACCCGCCCCTGTCAGACAGTATCTTTCACGCGCTGCATGTTCTTACGACATGGACGCTGTCGATTTTCTGCATTTCGAAAATTTATTTATTGAAACCAAATTCGAGTCTGAGTCTCTGGTAGTAGGAGGCCCAAGCCTAATCACTATACCACTCTGTCGGCTTTTATCTTCAACTGAATGTGATATATAGATGAATACATTAGAACGAACTTGCAGATTATTTCAAGCTGTCTTGCTTACATATTTACCAAGAACCTCTCAAAGTGAGAGCTTAGTGTTTCTGATGGGAACCAATCAGCAGTTATAGTAAAGCCAACAATATATACTACTTGCATACCCATGCTTAAAATTATTTTGTATTTTAAAGCTATTCCTCATAACCATGAAACACGAATACACAGGTTATTTTCAGATTCAGAGCATTATAAAGTTAATTTTTTATATTTTGTTCAAACATGAATACACACTGCAAAAAAAAGGAATTGTTGTTTTTACAATATAATACTGGCAGCCGGGGTTGCAATTTAAAACTGTAAAATAAACAGTAATAAACTGTAAAACTAGCAATTTTACAGTTTCTTACTGTGAAGTTAGAAATTTTATAGTTCATTGCCGTAAAATTTAGCTGCATTATATTGTAAAAACAGCAGGATAATACTGGTAGCAGAGGTTCCAGTTTAAAACTGTAAAATGCACTTTAACTGTCATATTAGCAATTTTGTAGTTTATTACCGCAAAATTTGCAATTTTTAGTTTATTACTATAAATTATCTGTATTATACTGTAAAAACAACATTCATTTTTTACAGTCTATAAATATTTAGTCTAACATAAACGGTTATTAAAATGTACTTATATATTTCCACTAACATTGTAACGATTATCTTTTTAAATTTAAAACGTTTGTTTTTATATTTGAAGCATGTTTCCTTTTAAAATTGCTGTATATCACCCCCAGACTTCTCTTGTTGATGTTTTGTCTCCAGATACAGTCGCCTAGCTACAATTCTTCTCTTGGGAAACAAATACTAAAAAAATATTCTTCCACGAGCAAAAAAATGTTTCCATTACCTTTTTTAATGTGTCTTCAGATATAACGGCCAGTACCCAAGTTTTCATAACAGCAAAAGTTAATGCGAAAACAGACTCTTTTATAAGCCATTTGGGGGTAAAAGAACAACACTCACACAGCGTGGCCAACAAAATGAAACATGGACATTATTGTTGCAACACCTGACGCTCTCTTAGGTGGGAAAGGGTATTAAATTATTATTGTGTTCATGTCACCTTTTTTATTTTGATCATTAACTCCTGATAGTACTGGACATAAAACCCAAGAAAATATAAATCATTGTTTTAAATGGAAGGCACTGTCTTTCAGAGCTTTACTCGAATGTGTTTTGCAGTTTCTAAATTAGTATCAGGCGCAATTATTTTATAAACAAATGAAGTTGTATATAATCAATTCGCATTTTCTAGCATAGTAAATAAATTTATTAGTTACAATTATTTTATCACGAAACGGATTGTAAACAGTGTTCCAATATCACAATTTTTCAAATGCTTTGTTTCTTTTTAGCCTACTTTCCCGTTAAAAATAAAAGAAAGACGAAAAAAGTATTAAAAGTAGCTTAATGCATCTAAAAATATCGCCAAGTCCAAAAAATATCGCCAAGTTAAAAAAAATATCGCCAAGTCCAAAAAATATCGCAAAGTTAAAAAAATAAAAAGGTAAAATGAATATCGAAAAATTAAAAATTTGAAAGTAGGGTATTGAGATGGGGAATTTGTGTGTCGGTCTGTCGGTCGGTCTGTCTGTCCCCCCCTAATAACTTTTGAATGAACATTCCGATTTGGACAAACTTTTTTTTGTTGGAAAGATCTCCCCGAGTACAGCTCATTCCCATATTTGATTTTTCGATTTGAACAATTTTTGGTTCAACTTTGAACCGTTCAAACAACCTGTCCCGCGATGCTAACTTTTGAATGAACAGTCCGATTTGAGCAAACTTTTTTTTGTTCGAAAGATCTTTTCAAGGATACTTCATTCCCGTATCTACATTTTCGATTTGAACAATGTTTCGTTCAACATTGAACCGTTCAAACAAGCTGTCACCCCTAATAACTTTTGAATGAACAGTCCGATTTAAACAAACTTTTTTTTGTTCGAACCATCTCGGCAAGGATACTTTATTACCGTATTTAAATTTTCAATTTGAACATTTTTGGTTCAACATTGAACCGTTTAAGCAACCTTTCCCCACCTAATAACTTTTGAGTGAACCGTCCGAATGGAATAAACTTTTTTTTGTTCGAAAGATCTCGGCGAGTACAGCTCATTCCCATATCTGATTTTTCGATTTGAACAACTTTTGGTTCAACTTTGAACCGTTCAAATAACCTATCCCGCGATGCTAACTTTTGATTGAACAATCCGATTTGAACAAACTTTTTTTTGTTCGAAATATCTCATCAAGTATACTTCATTCCCGTATCTACATTTCCGATTTGAACAATTTTTCGTTCAACATTGAACCGTTCAAGCAACCTTTCCCCATCTTATAACTTTTGAGTGAACCGTCCGAATGGAATAAACTTTTTTTGTTTGAAAGATCTCGGAGAGGCTTTCCCATACATTCCCATATTTCGCTTTTTGGTTTAAACCATTTTTCGTTCAATAGTGAACCGTCCAGAAAAAAAATTAACATTAGCGTCTACGGGGAATTTAAGTTAAATGTTGATCCTGAACTTAAAGTCGGATTTCCTTCAAACTAACTTTGTAAGAAAATGGTTTTGATAAATAATGTTTGTAAAGTACTTTTCTGAGTTATCTTCTGTGAGGACTCTGATTCCGACTCCGACTCCACGAACAAGGCGGAAATGCAGGCTCAGAAAAAAAAAATGACTGAACGTGCAGACGATTTTTTGTTTATTTATTCATTTGTTTCATTTTATTTGTTATTATTATTATTATTATTATTATTATTTTTGCAGACGATTTTTTTGTAACAAAAATTTTTCATTCACGAAAACATTTTATTCCTTATTTATATTTAACAACTGGCAACGGATTAAAAGTGAAATTCCAGACATTTTATTAACGGACGAGTTTTTTTTTCTCTTTGTTTTTTCCTTTCTTTGATAATGTGTTTTGATGGGTTTTTTTTTTTTTTTTTTTTTTTTTTTTTTTTTTTTTTGTGAAACGATTGAGGAATTTTTCTACTGAAGAACTGTAACAGTTACACTCTTTAAAAGGTGTAACAAAACTTTATTTATTCGTTTATTACTTTTTACGTGTCTATTTCATCTGATGAGAGGGGCATATTTTGCTTTTCGAAATCAGCTCTAAGTGCAAAAAAAGTATGTTTGACATAATTTTCATTTTCAGTCTCAGATAATCAAGAGAATAATGATCAGATGCGAGAATGCCGAAGTCGATGTACGGGAAAGTAGGCTCGTTTAGTTCTTGACAGAACTTCTTGTTTTACCCTGTATGTTTCTTTTGTGTATCCATATTATAGTTAATTTCTATTTATGGCTAACTGTTTCCTCAAAACATTAACTTATATAAACTGACTAAACTGAAACTTATCTAAATTTAGCCTAAACAGATCTTACTTGAAAAAATTTAAACTAATCTAAATTTAGTTTAGATTAACTTAAACTAATTACTATTGGGTCAAATTAATGTTTGAGTGCATTAATTTTAGATGGAAAAAATTAACCAACAAAGAGAACTAAATTTATACTAATCTAAACTGGTCAAACTTGAACTAATATAAATTGATTTAATTAACTGAAACAGACTGAACAAATTATTTTCAACTCACTCTAATCATAACCAAATCAAACTATCTAAACTCACTAAATCATAACTAAGCTGACTTGTACTTATTTGTCTACATTTCACCTAATCCACAAGGGTAACCGGAACTCGGAAAAATAATGCACTTCCAATTCTCTTTATTTACCGTTGCCAAAAATAAAAGACTAAAATTCCTATAGGAGTCGATGATTTTTTTTTTTCAAGACTGCATTTCTGCCATGGCTGAGGAGTTGAAATCGAAGTCAAGGAGTTAGAGTTAGAGCCAAAGTCATTAGTCGGAGTCGGACTTAAAGTCTAAGAGAAGGCGTCAGTCATCTTTTCCAAACCTGCATTTCTGCCATGGGTGCGGAGTTAGGATGGGAGTCAAGGAAACTGAGTTAAGTCAAAAACTCGAAAAATCTAAATGTAGGAGTCAGGCATTTGTTCCCAGGGCATACATTTCTGTCATTGCTGCCAATTAGGAGTCGGAGTCGAGAACTGTTATTACTGAGAGATTACCGATGGAAACATATCTTCCAGTAACGTGCTGCAAGTTGTTTTGTACTTTGATACTACGAATCTACTTGCTGTGGTTTTATATGCAAACTATGAGCGACTTTTCTTTTCAATGGAAACTCGTGATTATTAATATCTCCTTAGAATTAAGTATTCAGCTGTTATTTTGTCAAATTTAATTAAAATATATATTGTTTAACTAAATTCAGTACATTTACATCTCTTTGGATCATACGCTCACGTAAATATATGTAAAAGAAAGGTTGAAATAAAATTTTAAAATAAATAACTCGTAAAAATACGAAATATATTAAATAAGCATTGCATTTTTTTCAAATCTCTAAAATATATTACTTTTAATACCGCATTGAATAGAGAACGAAAAACTGAAATATATATTTCAGCAATGCTTTTGGAATAACTGCTTTGATTATGCTGATCTTCCAGTTATTTTGTACAAACATATATTTTTTTAATTCGTAAATAATTTCTTCTTCATTTCAGATACTTCGCCATTACTCACCCCTTGGTGTATTCCGTGAAACGCAGCAGGCGATTGGCTAAAATCATGATTGCTGTTGTGTGGTCTGTAAGTGGTGCAATCACTTGTCCGCCGATATTCGGATGGCATGATCGCAGCCAATCACAAAACGACACGAAATGTGTGTACATCGGGAATGTGGGCTACGTCGTTTTTTCTGCACTTGGTAAGTAAATGCACAAAACAAAGTTTAACAAGGTCCAAGTGGGAAATGCTTTCTTTTTAAAGATATTTTTTTTCTTCTGATGCTATGATTCTTTTGGTACAGTGAAACTGAAATCTCAAGACACAACTGAAGTAAGGAAGTCTAAGCTACAATATTAATTAAAGGGCTTGGGAGGTGAAGAGATTTTGTGAAAAAACAGAAATTGCCATTAATTAAAGGTCAAAGTTTTATTGTTTTAGTTGTTGCAGCTTTTTTGTTTGCTGGTTTTGTCGTTAGTATGCGTATGGAATTAGTCTAATGACGTCTACTTTTTGATCTACCAAGTTTTATTTGCTTACCTGTATCCACTGCTCATCATTGTCCAGAGTGTTTATTTTTTAAAATGTAACGTAGCCCCTTCATCTTCATTCTGCTTCTATGCATATTTATGCTTCTAATTCAAGCCATATATCTTCGGAAATAATGCCCATCCAAATGTACAAACACAATGATAACTCTTTATAAACTTTCTGCTTTGTAAAGAGTAGAAATAAGAGAAGTTTGAACTGACTCGTCTTATTTTCTGAAGTTTAAAGTAATTGACCGAAAGTGATTAAATGTATAATACGTTTCTACTGCATAAAACAAAGTGCTTGCAAAGTTTTTTTGTGTAAAAAGAACATTTACAGGTTCGAAAAAACAAGACGTTTTAAACTTATAATTTGTTCTCAAAGATCCTGATTTTTGTTTGTACAATTGTGGATTAAGAACTGTTTAATTTTGGTTTTAAAAAATGCAATAGGAATGGACACTTTTTTCATCAGAAGTAGTTGTACAATGTACAGTATTATCAATCATTATTTTCGTTATTAGGTCAATATAATTTTCTCGTTACCGAGTTTATTAGTTAAATGTGATTATTTAAAGGATCGGAGCTATAGAGTCGAGTTTTAATGGGATGATTCTTTTGTTTGACTAACGTATTGATTTTTTTTTACTGAATATAAAGCTTTACTCAAAAATAGTTCTGGTTTGGTGTCATATGAATACAAAGATCCAGCTTAAAACAATCCATTGCACAGTTTTAAAAAGAATGATGTTGCTTTTAAGGATATATATTCTAAATTAACTTTAAACGTATATTTTTTACATTATTCGTTAAAGTCTATTTCAATGTATTACTGGGAGTATGTGTTTTGACTTGAAAATACACATAAGATTTTTGTAGTAAACTAAATGCTCTTGCATGAATGTAATTTGGCTAATTTTTGCATACTTTTGTGTTAGCAACTCTTCAAAGCCCACAGCAGTGATTCAATATTGACAATAGGAAAAACAATTATCTTCTCATGATTTGTTTTTTCAAACAAGCACTAAATATTTTTACTTATTAAATTATAACAGTTTTCTTTTTTTTTACTAACCACTACTATACTTAAAACCACTGTAATATTCTAAAAAACCAACTTCACTGCTTTAGGTTGATGGAACATGTAATAATACTTGTTAAAATCAATTTAACTTCTGGTTGACTTTTCAAATTATAATTTTAATATCGTTATCTCGTGCGAGTTACTGGTCGCGTAAAATATTTTTCATCCGTACCAAACAATTAAAACTACCATTTTTTGCTGTAACACATATAATGCAAACGTATATGCTATTTGGTTCTTCCTTTGAATTTTCAGTTGCTTCCTTTAATGGAAAATGAAATAATTCATTTAAATGTAGGGCAATGTGAGGCAAAGTGAAATGGTAAAATATTTTCAGCGCTACCTATCTATCAATATTTTAACTAAGTTTCTAGAGATATAGTTGATTCTTCTAAAAATATAAATAGCTTCAAAGATCAAAGAAAAAAATTAATCTACTCATTTTTAAATTTTGATACCTTTATTTTAATACATATGATTTTTCAAAAACATTTCTTGTAATTACTAAATTCTAAATTTTTGGTAATTATCATTTTAACTATTAATTGAGATTTACTAATGTCCAGTAGGGTGGAGCGAAAAAAACAAAGTTTTTATTTTCGAATCGTAATAGTGCGGAAAAGTTGCGATTGGTGAAGAATTACAAAACAAAACAAAAATTTTTGAAATCGGATAATATCTTCCGTTCCCGCAACGAGCCTGAAATTTTGAAAAAATGAAAATTTTCATGTGTTTTTAGCGATTTTTAAAAATTTTTGGTTAAATGTTTTATTTAAATGCTCTTGGACGGAAAAGTTACGTTTGGTGAAGCCTTCTGAAATTTTGAAAAATATATTGAAATCGAATAATACCTTCTGATCCAGGAACAAGCCAGAAAAACCAAAAAATTATAAAACTTCAGCTTTTTTTGGGGTGATGAAAAAAAAAAAAATGTTCTCATTTTTTTTCTTTTTTACCCGGTATCATTGCGTAAAGCCTTTTAAAAAGCACTATATTACTCTTAAACATTAATTTTTTTCTTGATTTTTCAGGTATCTTCTAAACATGCAAAACTACCATTTTTTACAACAATGAAACATTTTCAAATAATCGAAAGTTATAAAATATTTTCCAAAATTTCTACAATCCAGTACAAAAATCCACTAAATAAAACACCCACTCAAAAAAAAGGCTAATTTTAATCACTAAACTATAAACAATTTTAATACCTAACTAATTATATACAGCTTCTTAATCCCCTTTTGTAGTCTGTGCCTTCTATAATTATGTTACCTAACTTAACTGACTACTCACAGAATCCTTTAACATTAATTTAATTAGAAACTTATTTTAAAATTAAAACTTCTTTAAAATTAAATCTAGTTAGGTTAGGTAGTGTATAGAATGAGACTGCAAAATGCAATTAAATATTCAGAAACTAACATATAATGAGGTAGGTATTAAAATAGTTTATCGTTTAGGGATAAAAATATTGTTCATCTTATGAGTGAGTGTTTTGTTCAATGGATTTTTGTACTGAAAAAGTTAAACAAATTTAATAATTAGGTATGGGTTTGAAGTTGTATGTAAATATTATGTATTATTTCTTTCTGTTTAGCTCCCAGTTGGTTTTTAATGGCGGTTTTGTTTTTAATACGCTTTTACTAGTTTCACATGTGGGTTTGTCAGTATGTATCTGAATAAAAGATAAAATTTACGTTCTTTAAAAGTATAAAAGTGATATATTTAATACTATTGTTAATACTAAAGCCTAAACTATATTATTACATGTTGATGTTATTGAATGCTATTATTAGTAATAAAGGCTAAACTATATTACATGTTGATGTATTATAAGGTGCATGTAAACTTATAATTGGAAATGGTTTAAAGCTTTATAGTTTGATAAACTCTAAAAGCGTATTTTTTAGTTTTTTAAACTTAAATTTAATTATTTATTTTAAAATAATTTTGTGTATGAAAAATTAGAAATCAACAAAATCTAAAATTTGTTTTGTCTTCTACACTAATACATTCCTTATATTTATGGCTTTCATATGAAATGTGTTCCAAAATCATCACCGAGATGCTTATAGTAACCTTTTAAGCACAAGTTTCTCTGCAATTGTGTTTCAAATGTTCAATTGTCATGATAACATGTTTTAACATTTTTTTGCATAAGGCTAATAGGGGTGTGTGGGGCAGTAGTGCCCTCTCCTTGTCAAATGCTTTCCAATCCTTAATTTTTGTTACACCTTGCCCCACTTTGCCTGGGACTGTGTTACTGTAGGCACCAAGATAATCTTAAAGCAAACTAAAAGCAACTAAAAAGCAAAAAATAATCGATAACATTCACATAAAATTTTTTACCCATACCTAATTATTAAATTTGTTTACCTTCTTCAGTACAAATATCCATTGAACAAAACACTCACTCATAAGATTAACAATATTTTTTATCCTTAAACGATAAGCTATTTTAATACCTACCTCATTATATGTTAGTTTCTGAATTTTTAATTGCATTTTGCAGTCTCATTCTATACACTACCTAACCTAACTAGGTTTAATTTTAAAGAAGTTTTAATTTTAAAATTATTTTCTAATTAAATTAATGTTAAAGGAATCTGCGGGTAGTCAGTTAAGTTAGGCAACATAATTATAGAAGGCACTACAAAAGGGGATTAAGAAACTGTATATAATTAGTTAGGTATTAAAATTATTTATAGTTTAGGGATTAAAATTAGCGTTTATTTTAGGAGTGGGTGTTTTATTTAGTGGATTTTTGTACTGGATTGCAGAAATTTTGGAAAATATTTTATAACTTTCGATTATTTGAAAATGTTTCATTGTTGTAAAAAATGGTAGTTTTGCATGTTTAGAAGATACGTGAAAAATCAAGAAAAAAATTAATGTTTAAGAGTAATATAGTATTTTCTTAAATTTTTTACGCTATGATACCGGGTAAAAAAGAAGAAAAAAAATGAGAACAGTTTTTAAAACTTTTTTTGATCCCCCCCAAAAAAGCTGAAATTTTATAATTTTTTGGTTTTCCTGGCTTGTTCCTGGATCAGAAGGTATTATTCGATTTCAATATATTGTTCAAAATTTCAGAAGGCTTCACCAAACGTAACTTTTCCGTCCAAGAGCATTTAAATAAAACATTAAAACAAAAATTTTTAAAAATCGCTAAAAACACATGAAAATTTTCATTTTTTCAAAATTTCAGGCTCGTTGCGGGAACGGAAGATATTATCCGATTTCAAAAATTTTTATTTTGCTTTGTAACTCTTCACCAATCGCAACTTTTCCGCACTATTACGATTCGAAAATAAAAACTTTGTTTTTTTCGCTCCACCCTAATGTCCAGTGCAGTCCTTATATAGTTGGTATTAGTCATGTTTTTATTTCAAATGTTCAATGTAATTTGTCAAACGACGCGGGGCAAAGTGAAATGGCTCATTTCGTTTGCTTATGCATTCATGTGTTAAAGCACGTACGTATTTCTTCATTTATTGATTTATCTATATTCTTTCACTTATTAATTCACTTATTTATGCATTCATTCACTCATTTTCTTATTGATTCTATATTTATTTCCTTATTACCTTTTCTCCTATATTACTTAATTTATCATTTATTTATTCGTTTATTTTTTCATTCATAACTCATTTATACGTTTATTTACGTATTCATTTAATAAAAATTACTGATAATCATCAAATAGAACATTTTTCATTAAAAAAATATTGTATTATTTACTGCGCCCCATAGTTTTTTGAGGTGAAAAAATTTCCACCTTTTTTTTTGAACGAACGAAATAACTATCAAAAATGAAAAATAATACTTCAGCGCAAGTTGTATTGCAAAATTTTGCATAATTTTTAGAACAAATTTTCAATGGACCCTATTTATGTGACGTCGTTGCGGGTATTGGCCGAGCCTAGCGGACGAAATTCCGGTTCTCTGGTGTTTTAACACGCGTAACTTTGCTGCGTAAAAACTGTTATTTCTACTCAAAAAATAAGTCTTTTGGAAGTTTTTGCTTAGGAATGATAAAACAGAATGAAGAATGACTCATTTAGAGCGAAATATTATCTTAATGCGTGTATTTTACTGATTGAAAGTATGTTAGCTCATCATAGCAAAATGGGGGAAAAGTCACATTGTTTTTCTTTTCCATCACTTTTCTCAAGATTTTCCAGCAATCCTAAGCCGATATAGACCCTACGCATGTTCATTATGTTTATAAATGCCAGCTATTATTAAATAAAAGTAATTTATTTAGCTCTGCTAACACTGGAAATTGGATGTAAATACCCGCAAAAGGAAAGTTAAATGGACCGTTGCCACACCGTGAATAGGGTCCATTTGTTCTTTCTGAAACAAGTAGGTAAACCTAAGGCCCCTATATAGACGAGCCGGCGCATCAAGATTAAGTTTGACCACTTTAGATCCAGAACGTGATTGAGAGTTGTCTTTTTCGGTGAGTGGTTGTCTTTTCTGGCGAGTTATCGCGTTTTGGTAATTTTTCACGTGAATCTAACAAAGCTTGGCAATGTCCCGAAACTTTTTCTGGTAACCCTAGCGCCGCAACAATGAAAATTGAAAGTCAAAGTTCATAAGTTGGATCCAAAAAAGTGGTAAAACTTAAGCTTGATGCGTTGGCCTGTCTATATAGCGGGTCTAGGTAAACCTAACTAATTCTCTTTGTCGTAAAATTCTCCCATATTTGATTTCAATTTCTAGGTTCTTTCTACATCCCCGCCATCATCATGGTGTACGTGTACTGGCGCATTTTCGCGGTGGCGCGCAAGCGGCAGGCCGTCCTGATGCAGCAGGGGGACGACAACAAGGAGAACCACGGCTCCGACAGCAACTCCTCCACGCTCGGGGACATGCACAACGCCGACCAGCAGCGCATCCTCAAAGTGCCCGACGACGGGGTCAACAACGAGGAAAATGTCATGCAGATGTCACAGGTGGGTGTCTGAGGTTTTCTGCTTTTTAAGTACTTAGTTTGTAAATGGAATTGTGTTTGTGGGTGTTTCAAACCTTTATAGATACAACATTAACCCATTAATGCCTGACATTTTTTTTCCAAAGATATTTCTTATATTGGTTACAAACAGTGTTTAATGGACAGGAGACATAATTAAAAAAATATCATGTAAGAAATAATTTTTTTATTAAGGAAAGCAAAATCGTCCCTTAAAAGTTACGATAGACCCCAGAGGGTACATACTTTTTTTACTAAATTTTTTTCCTGCCTACGATGTAATATTTAAAAAGGCATTTTATAAGAAGAAATAAATTCAGCAATTGACATAAACTGGGAAGCTGGGAATAACTTTGAAAACTTGGCTTTTTTCTTGAGATTGTGAACGATGTCATTTTTGATAAAGATCACATTAAAACTGCTACAGAACACACTTTACAATAGTTATGTGCTGCAAGCTGTTAATAACGACTTGAAACAATACCAAGGTACTAATTGAACACTATTATTTGGTTGAAATGCTCATTTGGGGGAAATTCAGACCCTTTTTTGGACCGTCCCCAAAAGAGACGCTAGGCATTAATGGGTTAAAACGTATACTGTTCGTCCGTGAAAGTCGAGTCTAGCACTCGCGAACCATTCCACTTAAAAAAGGGGTGATGTGTTGTGAGTGGAAACTTTCCGAAGCTTTCAATTTAAAACTTGCATTTGCTATCCTTTGACACATTCAACTAAACTATGTATCTGAAATTAGCATCGTTCTGCGCTGTTTGATACTGCTCAAAGTGCTAGTTATTATTCTTCCCCTTATTGTTATCTTACCTATCAACCCAATATTGGTAATATCAGAGAAGACCTGACGCATGCGTAAATGTGCGGAAGGTTTTACCTAAGAAGATCAGACAGTAGTTATGTTGTCGTGCGAGAAAGATGTTTTATAGATAACACGGCGAATATCTTGTGGTTCATTACTTCTGAAACTTTGTGAAATGTTCAACGTTTATGAGAGTGACAAAACATGACATTCATTACATTTGTGCTCAGTAGTTTTGCTCACGCAATGATACTGGTACACTTACTTTTATGTCTGCAGTTTATTGCAAGATGATTTTATGTGATTGTCTAGGCGTTAGATGTCTCGTTGGCTTAAATCTTCAAAATAATGAGTTTAAAAAATGATCGGTGTAACTCAAGTATACGCTTCTAAGTAGTTGGAGTCACGACTTTCGGGCGAGAAAATGTTTTATAGGTCACGTATTGAAAATATCTTCTGAGTCAATAAAGATACAATTCTGTAGAATGTCGAAAATTTATAAGAATGTCACCCTATTGGATATTCAACCTCATTTCCTCACTGAGGACTCCAGAATAAATACGAAACTGCATTCTCAGGTTGCAATAGCTGAGCAGTGGGTGTAATTGCTTCTTTTTTGGTGTTTTTTTATGCAGAAATGTCAAATTTTTAGAAATTAAAATGCCAAAAATTTCTTAACAACAATTAAGAAAAACATACTTTTTAAATTGATACTGCAGATATATCTGCACGATTGGAAATATTCTTGTGATATAAACTCAAAACAGTGTTTACTTACGCTTCCTTTTTAAACGTATTTCTAACAAAACTGACTGTTTAAGTATATGTTTTTCTACTTAATATGTACATGTTTTAGAACACAATTCCTTAACTTGCAATTTTAATCCTTCTAATGCTCTTTTATTTAAAGATTCCAACTATGATATTTTCATTTCTTTTAAAGCCACTTCTTTGTTTCGCCTCAATAATCATTTTCACTGCATTTTTTCCGCCTTCTTATTCCAACTTCTTATTGCTGTAGTGTTTATTCTCGTCTACAATCTTTTTTCAAACTGTTCTTTTCTTGTCCCACGGCATTTCCGTTTCGAATTCTTTTCCGATGTTCCATTTTTCTTTTCTTTCTATGCTTAATTCTCTTATTGCCTCGTATGTGTTCTTATATTATTGTTTCTGTTTCGGTTACATTTATATTTTTGTTGCCTTTTTACCTCGGTTGTTTTTGGGTTTTGTAGTCCCCCCCCCCCCCACCGTCTCCTCACCAAGTCTTTTGAGTAACATTGAGTTAATTACCTTTCTAGGTATTTCCAATGCTCATAGAGTAAATGGGCTGTGGTTTGCTATGTTTTTATCTCTATTTTTTTCCGTTTCCTTGTAAGATCAAAAAGTTTTTGTTTAACTATCATTTATTTTTCTTTAGTTTAGTTTTGATGTAGAAAAGTTTTAGGCAATGGTGGATTTTTGCCTCCATTAGAAATGTCCAATTAATATTTCTTAATCAGAATAAAGAGAAATGGCGAAGGCAACGTCAATACCTTCGGTCATTTTTATTTGTGTCCTAAGAAAACTAACTGTAATAATACGCTTCTTTCCTTCTCTGGGATTATTTCTTTTCGCAGTTTGAAAAGTTTCGCAATGAACCATATTTTTAGTCAACCATAACTATTTATGTATGTCTCACTGGGATTAACGAACAGGTTTCTTTAGAAAAAACCAGCACAGCACAAAATTACACTCTTCTTTGTTCATTTATTCATTGAGTTGTTCTTTGGTAACTTGATTGGATGCAAAAGCATTGCACAGGATAAAGCAAATTTGTTTGTTACATAAATTTGGATTATTTATTGACATTTATGTGCTTACTTTTGAGTGGTGCGCCATAATAAATTAAAAATTGATCAAATTTTTTCTATAAGTTAACCCTACCTGTGTGTTCAGATGTATTTTTTTTTCATATAACTTCAATTTGAATATTTAAATGAAAACATTGGGTGCAAGAGAAAAAAGTAGTTAATAACAAGGGGTATAACCACTAAATGATGGTATTTTTTTTAAGAAAACTAGAGTTTTCATTGTAAAGTTAAACAGGTTTACTAACATGCGAAAAAAAAATCCCTTATTAGATTTTCAACTGAACTTCATAATGTCTCACTTCTAAAGTCGAGGCAAAAATAGTTTTCGCATCAAAATCAATTTCCGTCGTAATTCAATAATGTTGCATGTAGGGAGAACTTTTTAGCCTTAGGGAACTACTAGCTCATGCATTTATTTCTGATGCTTTAATGTTATTTCGATTTTTCCGTGGGTTTTTATCACTATTAGAACTGCGATGTAACCATAACACATACCCTGCATGGGAACTCCAATACATATATAAATAAATAATTCTACATGATAGGGAGCCTGGAAGGAAACATTTATTTTTCTAAAAGTAAGTGTTGGGGAATTCATATCGAAAAGACCACGCAAAGCCAGAAGAGAAACTTCCCCCAACACTTAAGACAATCAACAAGAAAAATTAAGAACTTTAAATAGATAACATACATTATTCAGGCTCGGTAAATAACTATGTTACTTAGCTGTATAAGTTTCACTTCTTCAAGTATAGATGAAACTGTTATAAATTTATAACAGTTTATTTACTCTTAAATATAAAACACTCAAGTATCTAGTCACATGCATCCTGCATAGCAAACATTTGGCTCGCAGTTTGGCAAGTGGCGCGTGCTTTAAAGGAAACAAAAAGGTACTTTGTTACAGCGCCACCTGCCAAAGCAACAATTGAATCGGCAGTTTGAAGAAGGGAACGAGGACCAAAATTTCAAAATTGGGTTTTTTCGTGATTGTATATCTCCTACTGTGGATACACATGCTAGTGAGAAGAAAAGAACAAATATCAACCTCCAACATTGATTGACGCAGCATTTAAATATGTGAGTTGGTGGAAGAATGGAACAAGTCAGGTCTTTGTTCCCTTCTCCCAACTAATTACGCAAACCTAAGGCTAAGGAGCAGCACTGTTGCCGTGAATCTTTATCATTTGGTTGGATAACAAATTCTATCATTAACCTACCTATTTTGTTTTAATAAAAAATTCAGTTTTGAAATTTCTTAGTGAAAGTTCGCAAATATGTCATCCATGTTTAATAAACATATTTTTTGATTATTTTGTTGTCCTAATCAATTTTTTTAAATATTGTTACAATAATCTTTCATTAAACAAGGACTTTTTCAAACAAACATCATACCTGTAAGCTGTTTTACTTGAAAATCCCTATACCATCGCATTAGTTTCAAGAAGGGAACAAATCCAACGACTTTGATGGCCCGTAAATCCTTACATACAATAGATAAACTCAAAATGTAAAATACATCCAATTACTTTAAAGGTAGATAATGCTACAAATGAATCAGAAAAAAAAAATAATTCAGTATTTTTCACTGGCGGAAAAAAAAATCCCAACACCAAGAAAGACTTGCGTTAGATAAACGAAATTTGGTAGGCGTGTTTATACAACTGAAAGATGACATTGATTGAAATTTCGCCCTCCGCGCATAAGTGTGGCGCAGCTGGCGTCACTCAGAACATGCAAATAAGGCTTGTTTTAAGAGAGTGTTGTACAGCTCGTGAGCTTTATTTTTAAATGAAATTTGACGCATTGCGTTCATGTTAGCCAGGAATGTCTTTAAAAAGACAAAGAAGTCATTATCAATAGCTCACCGAGTTCGTACAATTTGGCAAACGAGGTCGTACAATTTGGCTATGAGAAGGTGGATTTTCACTTCGCGATATTGCAGAAAGACTTGGTGGGAATGTTTTCACTGTGCCTGATTATTGAAAGCTATGGTCAAGGCATGGTACTACCTCAAGAAGATCGAGTTCCGAGCTGCCACGTGGCACGACTGAGAAGGAAGATCGCCGAATCCTGCGTACAGCTGTGGCGCATCGTACTGCGTTTGCGGCCGACATTCGGGCTGTAGTTGGTACCGCCGTGACCCAAAGAACGGTAGGAAATCGTTTACTTCAAAGACAGCTCCGAGCCTGGTAGCCTGTAGCCGGTATTCCATTGACTGCAAACCATTGCCGTTTGCGACGGTAGTAGTGTCAAGACAGAATTCACTGGAGGTCAGAGTAGAAATCTGTTGTAATTTCTGATGAAAACAGATTCTGCTTTGGTGCAAGTGATGGCTGTGTGTTGGTCAGAAGGAGGCCAGGGGACCACCTGCATCCAAGCTGTCTGCAGCCTAGGCCACGGGACCTACACCTGGAGTCATGGTCTCGGGAGCGATGTTTTATGACAGAAGGAGCACTTTTGTGGTTGTCCCAAACACACTGACTGCAAATTTGTCGTCAGTCTGGAAATTTAACCTATAGTACAGCCCTTCATGAGTAGCATTCAAAGGGGAGTTTTCCCAACAGGATAACGCTCGCCCTGACACCGCTGGTGTAACGCAATGTGCTCTACAGGGTGTTGACATGTTACCATGACCTGCAAGATCACCAGATCTGTCTCCAATTGATAACGTGTGGGATATCTTTGGACGGCAAATCCAGCAAAATCCACAGTCAGCAATGACTGTCCTAGTATTGACACAACAAGTGCAACAAGCGTGGCACTCCATACCAAAAAGTGACATTCGGCACCTGTATGACGCAATGCATGCACGCTTGCAAGCTTGCCTTCAAAATTCTGGAGGTTACACTGGCTATTAAAGTAACATAATTTCACATTTTCACGTCATTTTCTTGAGCTTAAATTAGCCAATGATCTTGTACATTTAATCAATTAAATATGTTAACTAGACAATTGCATTACCCAAATTTCATTGCGCTACGGTAATTTTTTCTTGGTGTTGGGATTTTTTTTCCGCCAGTGTAGAAGGTTTTTTTCGATTTCCCTAAAAACTACTTTTGGATTTGTTCCCTTCTTGAAACTGCCGATTCAATTCAGAACAACTAAGCAAATTTTTAAAAATAAACAATTAGTTAATTCAGTGCAAAATTTTGTCAGATCGATCAGTTTCTCAACAATAAGTGCGAACAAATTTTTTTTGTTTAATTTGAAATTTTTCATTTTTAATCATCTCGTCGTCAATGAAAAATGTTTTTACCATCAAAGTACAGGAACTATTGCACTACAAACGTCATTCATTTGCCTTCAATACGATGGCAACATTTTGCAATCCTTTAACTGTTCCTGACAAATCATGTGTTTTTAATTTTACGGTTATCAGTGCTTCAATTGCGTTGGCTTCCTCATTTATTTCTTTACCAGAAAGGTAATTTGGAGAAAATTTATACATTTGTCATAATAATGATACAAATAAAGTTAAAAGGAGAAAAAACAGAACGAAAGAAATTAAAAGTTATTTCTCACTCATTGCATGTAGGGTTGTAATAAATCCTTTTTTGTTCAATGCAGAAGCTTTCAGCACAGGAATCTAAGAACACAAAAAAAGGCAATAAGCAAAACAAAAAGCATTTTCGGATGCTCTTTAAAGACCAAGTTTTCAGTTTTTTCAAGGTTACGTCATGTCAAGAAATTGCATCTTCTACGTTGAAACGTATGCTTCTTGCAGCCGTGAAACACGTATACGATATTTTCAGAGCATTCACTGCTTAACTAAAGTAATTTTTGTCAATTTGTTTTTAGCACAATGGTTTATTTCCGATATGCAATGCTAGTTAAGGGGCTGTCTGTAAAGTATGACACTTTTTTACAACAGATTTGCCGCCCTTTTCTTTATCACTAAGTTTTACACTTTGCCTTACCCCTTTTCCTCCCCATGTCACGTGCCACGCTGTTTTCTGTAAGCATATTGATGTTGGAAAAAAAATCATGTGGTAGGGCAATTCTCTTAACCTTTTCTCACCCCCTTGACACAAGTTATCACAATTTGACTAAATTGACTAAAGATCTACTTTCCAAATTTAGTGTAAACACAAGATCGACTTGCCGGTGTGTGTGTGGGGGGGGGGGGGGTGCGTACAATATAGACTTAAACATGTGTGTTGCATGCACCGGCCACCTTGTCTAACGGTCAGAGTAGTCTGCCATGGATGGTGTGGCCCCGGGTTCGAGTCCCGGCTTTGCATGGTTGTGCTTTCTCTCTCCTGTCCTTGTCCTTTCTTTGTGTAAATGTGCTGTTGTGTGAAAGGTTGCCTACCCTATAAACGGGTATCTATGGCATGCGTGTACTGTGGAAGTCTGACTTCACACCAAATAACGGTACAGTTGGAAAAGTGAAGCAGCGCACTCCAATTGCCAGCCTGACTGGCACACGACAAAAAAAAAAAAAAAAACTGGGTTAAGTTGAGACAATGTAGACTGCATACTGTTGCTTAACTATTGTCAAAAAAAAGAAAAAGGTTGATGCTTTTTAAGTACATAGTTGCTTCAAATTGATAAAATAATGTTATGTTTAAACCCACATCAAAATATTTTATGACGCAAGAATATTGTTTGTTTTGAAATTGATAAAATAGTGACTTAAAAAAATCCAGCGACTATAAAAGGTTAGAAAATTTTTCAAATAAATTTATGTTTAGACGTTAGGCCTAATTTTGTTCCAGAAATAAATGTTAATTAACTAAACAAAGAGAAAAAGCAAAGTTCAAAGTGGACTTAAAATGGGATCGAGATCGACCGGTCGATTGCGATCGACGGGTTGCCTACCGCTGCCCTAAGATATATTGAATCAAGATTAGAAATATGTTTCTGCATGGTTAAGAAAGTTTTGCATGCGTTGAAATAGTCCTATAGCTGTTTTTCTGTACATTTTAAACTAACCCTTCTTTCTACTAACACACTGCTCTTTTAACCCTTTCACTAACAAAGGTCCGGACGAGCAGCACCAGGAGCCACAGCGGCAGAAGAAAGAGCTCCTTCTCCCTCATCCGCTCGGCGCCTTTCTTCCTCAGCCGCCAGAACACCTACAACCCGAACATCACCACGAAGCTCTACCACCAGCAGAACCACCACCACCATCACCATCACAACCACCACCAGGAGACGACGCACGAGGAGTGGCAGCAGAGCCCGGACGACTCGGAGGCTGCCACCACCTCGAGGAAGCCACACACCACGGACTCTCCCGTTGCCGAATCTCCGACAGGTAATGGTGGTGGACAGAACTGCCCGATCTGCCACCCCAAGAAGGAGAGTGGTGGTGGCAGCCACAAGACCACCCGCCTGACCATCAGGAAGAAGGATGGCTACGAGCGGGCCGCCTTCCAGAGAGAGAGACGAGTTGCCAAATCTCTGAGTGTCGTCGTCGGTGGTTTCATCGTCTGCTGGCTGCCTTTCTTCACCGTGTACTTAATCGAACCTTTCTGCGAGACGTGCTTCTTCCACCCCACTCTCCTCGCTTGCCTGGTGTGGCTGGGCTGGGTCAACTCAGCAATCAACCCGTTCATCTACGCACTCAACAACCAAGACTTTAAGAAAGCCTTCATCAGGCTGACCATCGACAAGTGCAGGTGTTGTAGGAAAAATAGGAAAGGACATGATCCCCAGCAGTTTATCTAAATTAAACTACTTGAGATTTATTTCCAAAATAGCAGAGACAAATTGGAGCACTATTGCTGGCTTGGAGGCAATTTTTATGGGAAGACAGGAGTGCTGTCGAAGTGATATTGAAATTTCATTGAACTGCCTTTAATATTAGGGTTGTTACTAACTGTTTTTATAAGCATTAATGCTGCTTGAAAACCGAAGCTTCATCGGTAAAATGACAGCTGCATTTTTCACAAATTCCAAACTATATCAGATGTTAACCCCGTTACCAAACATTCCAGACGATAGTGGTTGATTACCTAACTTTTGCATTACACTAAGGGCCATGCTCCACATTGACGAGAGGCAGAAAAATAAAGCAGAAACGTAAAATGGTTTAAATAGTGTTCCTATGGAAAATACTCGGGTTTTCGGTTTCGGTAGCGTTTTCTGCTGATGTGGAGCAGGGCTCTAAGAGTAAAATAAGTGATTTTGACGAAGTAAAGGAAAATAAAGCATTTAAGTACTAATTTTAAATACTTCCTGTTAGATAAGTTTGTTTGTGGCGTGTTACAAATGTGTTTTTCTTCGCATTTTAAAACTGAAAATCTTATTTGCGTGACTAAGTTTTTCTAACTTTTTTTCTTTTTTTTTTTTTTAAATGGAAATTTCTATTTGTAAGAAACTGAAGAAATGAGCCGTTTAGATTTGTTGGACAAACTACTTAAATGATAGTTTATTAAGTTTCCCTTGAAAATTTAGCACGTTATGCGGCATTTCTTTTTAATACATACTTGTTCTCTGGTTTTTAACTGCTTCAAGGCTGTATACGACGTTATACAATATGTTTTGCTACAGGAAAGTTTTTATCCTATGTCTTATTTATTGAATTTTTAAAATAGACAAGAAACATCAATTTTACGAATTCCGCTTTTAGTTAGTTCTCCAGATCATTTCGTACTTGACCAAATCAAGTAGCTTTTGATAGAAAAGCTGGTTTTATAAACTAAATAATAAATTTAATAAATGCATCAGCTATATTACTTGGAAAATAAAACTAAAATGAACACGCATAAAATAATAAGATAGGTCGCAAATAATAACTTTCAATCTCAAACTACTCCGCAAAAACTTTTAGAAAATTTTGCAAAATTATCTTTCTATTAAAAACATAATTATAATATTTAACTATCAATCGGCTAAGAAAACCATAGCAATCGTAACTTTAACTGAATTTTCTGTATTACGAAGAAATGCATTGTTTTCCTAAATGAAAATTATTTGACTGGTTTCGTGAAATATACTAAGGTCATTGGTTCCTAGCAATTTCAATAAACTAAAAACTTCAGGGATTCCATTTTGTTTTGGATGAGTATATTGATAAATAGATTATTTTGCAGGAACATGAATATGCGATAATTCTCAGTAGAGATAATATTTCTTTCAAACAAAAAAGTTTATAAGCAAATACTATTCAATATTGTGTCTCCGTATATAAGGTGAGAAATAGAAAAACCTAACCGAAATAAAAAACGTGTTATAAGAACTTTAGTTTTCATGTGTTAGGTGTTCTATACTTATGTAGTCTGCCAGTAAGTTCCTTAAGACAACGCTGAACACTGCTTCGGCATAAAGTTTAAATCGGGATAAGTAGACACAAACTGTATAACTAACTATACATGTAATTCACCGCTGTGTTTATTGAAAATTCCCTTTGAGCACTACATAGTACAAATGAAAAAAATACATAAATACCTTCAAAACTATAAGCTATTTGTATGTAAACTCTTTTTTTTTAATTTAAACGAAAAATATAAATATTTTCATTCCGTGATATTTAATGCATAGGAAATTCGAGTGTTTCCCTTTTCTTACCGTATGAAGCTTTTGCTTGCGTGAATATAAGAGAAAAAAATGTTAATTAAGAAAATTTCAAACAATGCACAAAGAACTATCGTTTAAATTATCCTATTTTAACCTATTTATCCTAATTATCCTTTAAAATCCTATCAGTGCGTTCTTACTAATCTTTAAAAATATTTTATGTTAAACTTAGCACACATCGTATTTAATTTTATTGAATTGACAAAAATTCTAGGAAAAAACGTCAGAAAAAAATAGAATTTACCAAAATAAGTTACAAGAGACACAAAATGATTTTTCTTCTCTTGCATAAACTTTAAAAATCCTTTAATGATTGTTTTTTATAATTAAAATTCAAGTAAGAAAATACCATTTTGAAGAATGTAATGCCAGCTAAATTTCATAAGTCTTGCTGAAAATTCGAAAGAATGTATAATTTATGCTGCAATATTATAGTATTAAGTTGTCTATGTAAACTGTTTCTTAAGCATCGCATTAGTTCACTGCAAAAAATAAACTTGTTTTTACAGTACAATACTAGCTGCAGAGGTTCCAGTTTAAAACTGTAAGTTTTGTAGTAAACAGTAAGTACAGTATACAATACATGCTGCAAAAACAGTATTTTTTTGCACTGTACGCCATGTTAAAAGCATTGACAAAATGCATTGCAGGTACTAGTACATTAATTGGAATTGTTTTACACCTTGATAACTTTTGAAACTTATTTTACATCACTAAAAAAAATAACATTAGTTTGAAATCCTCAACACTAATTATGAATATTTCAGTGTAACTGTCCTGTAATTACATTTAACATCTTCAATACATGTTTCATTCCAAAAGAAAAGTTGCGCGAAACTGCCCTCAGAAATCAACCAAGACTATCGACTGGGCCTTTCGTGGAATCAAGGACTGAAATGACTAACAAGGAGCTACAGGTAGTTGTCATTAATCACGATGAAGATTATGCACGTCTAGTCATGAAATTAGTGCGTAGAGATTTTTTAAGATACAGACTGTGATATATATATATATACGGTGTGTTGAGTGTCTTGGTAAAAAATCAGCAACAGCTGAGTTGAAACTTTATATTGTACTCGTTATTGTTTTTGCCGTATTAATTTATTTCATCCTTTTTAACTGGATGTGGAAAAGTTTTAACTTTGCTGCTAAAAAAAATACTTATTTGATAAACCATTTTTTCATTGTTTAATATCTTAACATAACGTTGAAATACTGGCTTATACAGGGTGGTTTATATGGAATGGGACAAAAAAGAATAGCGCAGTGTGACTGCCGTAATAGATCAATTCAGCAACAACGAACAAATTTACTCTGCAACTACAATTATGCAAGTTGTATTTGGCAACAGAGAAAAATCATCGAATGACGAACAAGCCGCTAGAGGTGCTGTTAAACAAAATGTCGTCCATGCAGGAGAAAGCGTATTGCGTTTTCAAATATGTGTTTAGAATTACCGTGTAGACATTTGTCGTGTCGCCGGAGGAGCACATATCGCACGCCTAGAAGAATACTGTCACAACTCAAAAGTCGAAACTCCGAATGTTCAGAGATGTACCCAGAGCCATGATTTAAAAGTCAAAAAGAAACGTTTATTTTAAAAGCATTATGAAAGCAAATGAGCCGAAATGATCTAACCTAATGTATGATAGACTGCACTATTACTAATTGCTTTAATCTATCAATTTCTTTTCCCCATCTTAAATTTTTCTGTTTTTGAGTTGTGACAGTATTCTTCTAGGCGTGCGATATGTTCAAGCCCGCCTAATAGAATAGCCAATTTGCTAGAAAATAAGAAAATATTCTTCTAAGAAGCGACAGATTCCATTATCCGGGTTAAAATGACTAAGAACAACAGTTTGATGCATTGAAAATGTATAACATTAAGCGCAATATTACTTTAACAGACATTCCAATAAGTGGGCTCTACTGTTTTTAACACCTGTAGAAACTTAAATAAATGGTAGTTTTGAGGTAAATTTGAATTTTCTAAATAAATTAATTACAACGTTCACAATCTTGTTTTCTTTTTATCCCATTCAATATAAAACACCCTGTACTTAAATTGGTTGGGTATTATTGTTGAAAATGTGAGTACTCCCCCCCCCCCCCCAGGAGAGAAAAAATATATTTAACGAAAGTCACATCATCATCTTAACCTACTCAGGTCCAGAACCAGCATATTCGTTTTTTTTTGTATTTATTATCTTTAATACAAAGGAAAACAAAGAAAAATGCATAGAAACTTATTTTTATTTTTGAGAAAATGAGGGTCTCCTGGAAGAGCAACACTTAAATGATATTGTTCTAAATCATCAGAAGGAGAACTTGAGTGATAACTGATATTCTCACAAGAGAAAACAAAATATTAAAGAAGTTAAGCAGCTTGCTCAATATTTTTTCTAGTACGAAAATAGATTTAAATACTGAGACTTACCGATGTGTATGCATGCAATATTCTTTTTTGCAGAAAATGAATTTTCAGTTGTGAATAAAAATGCTGTGAATAAAAATGTCAATGGACTATCTTTTCTCCTACTGCCATCTACTAGTACGAAACAGAATTTGCGCTGTGAAGCATTGGCACGTTTTGTTTACCTTTTTTGTAGGTATTACTCAGCGCCTATTGCATGCGACGCCTATAATAAGGAGGATAAGCTCCTTAAATAAAATGTCAGTTTAGTAAAAAGAGCTTGAACATGTTTATTAGTTGAAAAAAATCGGTATTTACAAAGGGCATTCCATAAAAACTGAGAGTTATTTTTTTTTACGATGTCAAAACACTGACGAACTAAAAAATGGAAGTGCGGGAACTTTTTTCAAACTGTTAACTGCACGTTTATAGCAATTTCTAAACGAAGCAGGCGATTTTATTTTCCTAGTTCCGTACTTTTTTTCCTAGTTCCGTGCTTATTTTACTTGACCTAGAGTAATTGAAATGAGTGATTCAGAGTTAAAAAACGAAATGCGTAGTGGAATAAAATTTTGCTACCGTTTGGGAAGCTCCAGAAACAGTTAAGTTAATGAAAGAAGCTTTCAAAGACAGATATTGAGTATAGGGTGATTCCATAGAAATGTCAACCTCAGCTGAAGAAAAAAAAAGTGAAAAAAGTGTAAAAAATAAATAAAAATCATACAATATAAGAAGTTTTAAAAAAAATTAAAAAGAATTGTATTTATTACTAAGATTAACAATAATACATAGTTTGTAATGGTGTCTACTGCTTGTTATTCGATGGCTACGTTAGTCACGTTACATTAGTCACACTCCATCTTGAGTAAAAGTGACACTTAAGACTAAAAAAAATTAAGATTTAATAAATGTGTTATGTTTTTAAAAGCCAACTTTACACATTTTTCAAATATATCATTCGATTTTTAACACTTGCTTAACTTTGAAAAGTTTTTGGCTCACAACATGAGCATTAATTGTCAGGGTTGCAAAAATGTTACGTTCGTCACGCTTCTATTTTGGTTGAAAAAATATCTACTGTCAGTAATTTTGTTTTAAATTCTTAGCAGAAATGATACATAGACACCATGTACATTGTAAATCCACCAGCATAACTATAAAATATTTTTTATCCTTTAAGTTACAAGTAAAAGCACTTACAAAATCAGCTCTGAATGTTACGTTAGTCACTATGAAATGACCCTATATGAGGCCTAGGAGCCAATTCTACAGACAAACGGCCTTCCTTGAAATCACCATACCATCTAAAATCGTTCGCGGTAAAGGTCGAGACTATCGGTCGCTGCTTTCGATCAAAATCGCCAGACTGGCGATCTATATTTTTTCGGTGGAGAAATACAAAATGCCGATGGATCATGCTGATTATGAAAAGATAATAGCCATCAGCATTGTCACTGGCGGCCAAGGCAATCTTAGGGAGAAATCGACTTATCTACTTTAAAAAAAAACATCTAAATACATAACTTCACTCTAGGAGATGCTCTGGAACTTTGTTTTTAAAATAAGATGGCTAAGATGGCTAAATTTATGATTAATTGGCAGAAATACTTATCAAACTTCAAGTATGCATGTGTTTTTAGTTTTTGCTTTATTTGCTTTTTATGTGTTACTATTTGAACTTAACGATGATTTTTCAAATAAGGTTTATAGTCTTTTTTTTTTTTTTTTTTAACTTTTTCTGATTCGTGGTGTCAATTACATCCAGCATTACTTCAAACATTAGTCAAGTCCATGCCTTGTCGTGTTGCAGCATTTTAGCTAGCTCGCGGGGGCTCTACACGAAATTAGGCAGGTGTGTCAGTTTTTTTTGGCTCTTCAGTGTAGTTTTTTCAATTTGTTTCATTAAAATTTTAAATAATCACGTTTGAATTAATTTTTCCTCAAAAATGATGTTATATTTTGACTTCTTGACCTAAAAAGCATATAAAAGGACATGCCATGTGACCATATCGCTTCAAAACAAAATTTTTGACTTTTTGAGCGCCATCTTGGACGCCATCTTGAATTACTCAAAATGCTCAACTCTAGAAAAATGGCATCAAACGGATCTGAAATGTACATTACATAAGGTATCACAAACAATCTATATGCAGAATGAAGTGGAGAGGGACTATAGCTTTGGAACATTGTTCAACGTGGCCACCAGCAACGACAATGTGCCCACTAACTTTGAAGGGTTACTGGCCACTGGCCACTATCAAATTTTTTAGTCTCAAGCTTTAGTACGCGTTATTCCCATTTCGTAAAAATATAACACTCAGTTTTTATACAATGCTATTTGTGCATTGCACGCAATGGCAAGGTTTTTCTGAAAGGAACCGTGCTGTGTTGTATATGAACAAGAACATGCAGACTACACACATACATTTAACAAGTACTCTAGTCTCCCTAAGACAAAAATAAATTCTTAAATTTAAAACATTTTTGGCAGCAAAGTTCAAACTAATGAGTTTACCATACTTTTTTACTTTGTCATTGCTCTTCGGGTATAATTTTGCAACTATCATGTTTCCCTATTTATAATCTTGTATTACTTATGATATTCAAATATTTATGTGCATTATTTGTTTCATTTGAGTTTTAATTATATGTGTATCTCCTTGTCTATAGAAAAGACTAAGGCTCCTATGAGCCGAGTCATCAAGATTAAGTTTGACCACTTTGGATCCAACGCGTGTTTGAGGATTTTCTTTTCTGGCGATATATTGTTCTTTGGTGACTTTTCGCGTTCATGTAACAAAGCTTGGCGCTGTCCCGAAACTTTGCTCTGGTAACCCTAGCCCCACAACAATGAAAAATGAAAGTAAAAGTTAATGAGTTTGATCCAAAATGGTGCAACTTAAGCTTGATGCGTCGGCCTGTCTATATAGCGGCTCTAGAATAGACCACATAAAATGCTACTACACGGGAGAATTATGAGCTATTTTAAGTGTTAGGTTAATTTTATTTTTGGGTTTATTTTATATAGATTAACTCTACGCGTGAAATGCTAAAAGCGGTTGCTAAAATATGAATCGACGTTTAAATGTGGAAATTTTTTAACCTTTAACGCGTCCAAATTAGAACGGAAAGAGATTTTGGACATGCATAATGGTTCGGATTTACGCACATAGTTTTGCTGTATGCACTTAAACAAACTTAGTTCAAAATACTGCTTAATATTATGAACCGAAACATGCAATTCTATTAACTATACCACGGTAAAAAGGGTGAAACAACCACTGTAAAAAAAGAGTCTTTTTACTAAGAAGAGGGTCTTATTAAAAATATAAAAATGGCTCGGTAGCTCCAGAACGAATCAAAGGGGTTTGATTAATGTTTAGTACATTTTTGGTAAAAAAACATTAAACGTAAAAGTTAGAACCAAACTGCAAAAAATCATCTGTTGTTATTCAGTATAATACTGGCAGTAGAAGTTACAGTTTAAAACTGTAAAAACTCTAAAACTAGCACAGTAATAAGCTCTAAAACTAGCTATTTTACAGTTTAATACCATAAAATTAGCTGCATTATACTATGAAAACAACAGTATAATACTGGAAGCAGAAGTTCTAGTTTAAACTGCAAAATACACAGTAATAAATTGTGAAACTAGCAATTTTACAGTTTATTACTGTAAACTAGCAATTTTACAGTTTATTACTGTAAACTAGCAATTTTACAGTTTATTACTATAACCTAGAAATTTTACTGTTCATTACAGTAATAATACTATAAAATTAGTTGTATTATACTGTAAAAACAATATCTATTTTTTGCAGTGTAGAACAAAACGCCATTTCTATTATTAAACTATCCACTTGCTTTTTCGAATGAGATACAGTTCAAAAAATGATGTAACATTTTCTGTGGTCTTTTAAAACTGGCATCTTATAAACATACTTTTTAACGGAACCTTGGCAATTTGTATATACCTGCATCAAACATAATCATTCATTCATACGAAGAAATAAATACCAAAGTCATCTCTTCTTCCTGTGTAATCAATCTAACACTTACTGGTAAAGAAGTAAGCTTTGTTGTCCTATTGCTGTTTCTCGCTAATAACTGATCTCTTTGGTAGTCCTTTGAAACAGTGCTATAGCTTACAGTCATTTTCACGTACGTCTCTTTCAACTAGCCACCAGCTGCAAAGGAGTCCTTTTTTCCGTTTTCTATTTTTTTATACGAAAGCTGAGGCGATGCTTGTGATTTTTAAAACTTCTAATAATTTGACGCTTGCTTGAGAATTTTGTTGTAGGATTCCTGCTAATAACTTAAACTAAAATACAGGGTGTCCACTCCAATCGTGGACCAATAGCTAATTTCTAAACCGTTAGAGATAAGCATATAGTTGATTTAGGAAAAAATCTCCAAATTATGAAAGGAATTTTGGGTCTATTCAATGTTTTTCAAAAAATCAAATTTTGAAAGAGTTACGAAATTTAAATTTTTATACAGCCCCCCAGTCCTATCAATCATATTTAGTAAAACATTCTTGACGCTGTAACGTTTAAAACTAAAAAAAAATCACTCTTCTACCACAAAAATTGACCGAGTTATGACGTTTTGAAAAATCAAGATTTTGCATTATTTCATGACGTCATCGAGAGATCGCTCAAGGGACCGTATGCGAAATCCTTCAAAATCTTGATTTTTCAAAACGTCATAACTCGGTCAATTTTTGTGGTAGAAGAGTGATTTTTTTTTAGTTTTAAACGTTACAGTGTCAAGAATGTTTTACTAAATATGATTGATAGGACTGGGGGGCTGTATAAAAATTTAAATTTCGTAACTCTTTCAAAATTTGATTTTTTGAAAAACATTGAATAGACCCAAAATTCCTTTCATAATTTGGAGATTTTTTCCTAAATCAACTATATGCTTATCTCTAACGGTTTGGAAATTAGCTATTGGTCCACGATTGGAGTGGACACCCTGTATAGTTTTAACATAGTTAAGCCGGTAATTTGATTGATAGTTTACATATCAATTCTAAGCTCAATTCAGTATCAACCGCAGCTATTTAAAATCATTCAAATATATTAGGGAACATAGTTTTCTAGTTCACCAGTTCCAAAACTAAATACGTTACAGCTACATAAAATAGTTACGTCACAAACCAATCCAGTGATAAAGCAATTACACCCACAGCTCGGTCATGGCATCCTGAGACTGCAGTTTTGTCCTTATTCTGGGCTTCTCAGTCAAGAACAGCCAATAACCGAGATGGAGGCAGAAATCCTCTTATTGTAGCCATGATTGCCTTCAAACTGGTAGCTAAAACGAATTTACCTTACCAGCGAGCGTCTGCAATCCATGGTACAGCTCAACTCATTGAAGTTAAATTGAAGGTAAAAGATGGATAATATGCAATGAGTTACAGACCATAAGCAACGCCTCCTAAATACTAAATTCCTGCAACTTTCGGGTTTGTAACACAGAGCAAAATTTCGTCCTTTGTTCACAATACACTGCCATCTACCGGAGTTCTTCGAGAAATAGAAATTAAGGATTGGTTCATTTCTAAATTTAAATTTAAAAATCAACCAATCAAAAAATTTAATTCGAACATTATTTGGATCCATCACCAATAGCTGCAAAATGCCCTTGGTTCACAAAGCAATGCCATCTACCGGAGTTCTTCGAAAAATTAGCGATTGGTTCATTTCTGAATTTAAATTTAAAAATTAACCAATCAAAAAATAACAACGGCATTATCGGATTGCCGCAAGATGACGTTTAAAGTGGAAACCATCTCGACGGTATCGAAGCAAATGTAATAGGCATTTAGTATTTAGGAAGCGTTGCCATAAGCCAGACTAAGGCATGTTATCTACCAGTTTGAAAGCTATCTTGATTACAATAAAAGGATTTTTGCCTCCAGCTCGATTATTGGCTATTCCCGACTGAGTAGTCCACAACAAGGACGCAACCGCAGTTTCAGGATATCATGATCGAGCTGTGGGTGTAATTGTTTCAGTACTGCCTTAGTCTTTGCTTGCGGGCGGTAACTCATTGCATACAATCCAGTGCTAGAAAGTTACAACATTTCACCCTTAGAGGTGCCTTGTGCAACCTGTAGTTTGAACAGTGCGTTGTCTAGCTTTACTTTAAAACTTTGAGACACTACACAATAAAACAATTTTGAAACGCTCCTGGTCAGTAATGGGCAGCTGATGTGCTTTATTTCTGCCAGTGACATATCTGGGAAAAATCAGGAAAGTTCCCCGGTAAAAGTTAGTACCCAAGTAGCATCAACTCATCAGATTTTGCTCGACCGATAATCGAATTCCTCGTAAACTGATCCTGTAACGCACGATGACATCGTTCCGATCAGTATCCTAACACGGTTTTCGATGAGCTACTTTTCACTGTAAAGCAATATCCTTCCGATCAACTTTTCCGATGAAGTTAATCGGCACGGGACTCCACTGCTCATAAATTGCTCCAAATCTCATCGTATTTCGAGCAAAACTCATCGGATTTTGCTGCTCGGATTGTGTTTGACTGATGAGACATATTGGAGCAATCCCCGATGAGAACTCATCGAATCCGATCATCGGCCGATGAGAACTTCATCGGGTTTCGATGAATGGCCGATGAGATTATGCTGCTAGGGTAACCTTTTAAATAATCATCAGTCACTTTACGACAATAAAACGAGAAATTTCTAAAAAAAAAAAACTTAGATAGGTTTATGGTAACAGGTCGGCACTTTCCTGTTTCACCACGAAGGCTCTTGGAGCAGTTTGTCAAATAAAGCCAGAGCTAAGGGAACAATTGCAGGCAAATTGCTGAACCGCTTATTTGCTCGCAATTCATAAAAGATACATTCTTCAGAGACTGCATATGCCGTATTTGGGGCGAAGTCAATTCGGACAGCCAGTTATCGAGCTGAAGGCGAAACTCCCAATAAAAACGTTGGCTATGCCTTCAACTGGTAGTTTTAAATTATTTTCTACTTCAGTAAGAAGTCTATATTCATGCAACTCTAATCAATTCAGAAAATAATTTCTCAAATAAACTTGTTTTTTTACAGAAAATATGCGGAAACTTGAGAAGATATATCTTCTGGAAAGTGTGTTCTTGAGCTTTACTAGTCACTCCTTTTATGCATGTAGATACAGTCCTCGAAATAAAAAGGAATCTTTGCTATCTGCTTAAGTTTCACACAACACAGACAAAAGCATTATATTAACATACTAGCTGCATGGCCCGGCGTTGCACGGGCTTTAATGTAGTGAAGGCAGTTTGAGAAAACTACTCGCTGCCAAGGTGGCTCGCCTTCAAAGTAGTGAGGAAAGTTTAAACAACCTATTCGCCGCCAAGGCGGCTCGCCTTTAAAGTAGCGAGGAAAGTTTCAACAAACTACTCGCCGCCAAGGCGGCTCGCTTTTAAAGTACCAAGGAAAGTTTCAAAAAACTACTCCCCTCTAAAGCGGTCGCTAAAAAGCTTTCCTGCATCAAAAAGTCAATCAAATTATTTGCATATGATTCCTCAGAAATAAAGACGATGTCAAGTAGCGCATACTTAATACTCTCCCTAAATAACAAATAAAATTCCTTACCAAAAACAATTATTTCCAAACCGCTTTCTTCCTGTAAAATTAATTGCAAAATTCTAAACGAAAAAGTTGTTTTAATATTTGGATCGCAGCCAAAAAAAGTCCCTTCTAAAAACAGCAATTGCAATTTTATTTAAAAACACATTTTCAAAATGTTGCGCAAAATGCACGTTTGTTGTCAAATATCAAATTGCTACATTATTTCACAATTAAATATTAAAGGCTAAAATCTTTGCAATTGTACCGAACTAAAAGGAATTATTTGCCTTGTTATAATCATCATAGGAGGGCCTTGAAACGCCGAGAAATAAAATGCTTTTAAGAAACGAAATGAAGAAAAGGACACCAACAATGAATTTAAAAGATGTCGCCATAGCAACGAAATAAAACGTTAATAATTTGATCAGAAAAGAGGTTTTCGAACTCAAAGTTCAAACGCTTGTAACTTTTTTTCTAGTGGAGATAAAAGCTTGGTTCTTCGACTGTAAGTCGAATCAATTCTGGGGTTAAAAATATCGCTCTATCCAATGGCGTAAAAATCAAAACTGTGGAATAATTAGTTTATTTTTTATTGATGGTTTTAATGAACCAAGTATTGCAAGAAATCGGGTGAAGCCTTGCAAAAGGCAAGTTTAAAAATTGAATAACTCGTGCTGTGTTTAAGTTAGAGAATCGGAACAAACTGCATAGGACGGACAAAATTTTTCTGCTTCCAACGATATATAACATTAATATGTGTAAGTAATTTTTAACTCCAGTATTCGGCGATTTGGGAGAAAATTGCCTTGAATTCGAATAAAAAACGAATCGCTTATTGAATCTTTTCAAACTATAGCCTAAAGTCTTTCTGGATAAATGGACTATTCAACACAAAAAGAGTTTTTCAAATCGAACCAGTAGTTCCTGAGATTAGCGCGTTCAAACAAACAAACAAACAAACAAACAAACAAACTCTACAGCTTTATATATTAGTAAAGATTATCAATTAACATGCAGTATCATATGAATCATAAATATTTGTTAAGGGCTCGTTTTTATTTTAAAACCAATGACCATTTAAACATTTAAAATAGCATTTTATGTTTTTATTACACATATGCAGTTAGAAAATGGAAAACGTTTGTAATACTTCACAGTTCATGTATATTTTAGGTCAAAAAGTTATCAAAAGTCAATGATCCGTTGAAACACTCATAACAACGCTGTAAATAACGTCTCATTAATTATCACAAAAATGTTTATCGTATCATTTTAGTGTGGTGCTAATTACTAATTTAGTTTAACTGCTTTTAGTATGAATGTACATTAGAAAGTTTGAGTGTAAAAATCCAATTAAATATATTTACTCATACATTTTGTAATTACATTTGTGTGAAAGATAGCTTGTTTTAAAACTGTCATTCGTATTTCACAACTTTTCATGCATTTTTGACTGTACTGTTTCCTAACTGTAAAAATCTAAATATCAATAAAATTAATTTTTCAAATAAGTATCGCTGATTCTTAACAACGTTTGACAGGAGTTAAATAGTAAACTTCTCTCATATATATATATATAAAAGACTACTTTTGTATCCGTATGTCCGGGGTAATCTTCCAAACTACTGAACCGATTTTAACCATTTTTTGAACCGTAGATAGCTACAGTAACAGCGAGCAGGATAAGCTATAATTTATTTCAAAAAAGCTTCGTTTAAAAAAGTTATTATGGAAAATAGTAAATTTCATGTAGTTTCCCCATTAAATGATTAAATTTTCAGTCAATTGTTGCAAAAATTTATTGCCTGGCAACAACAATATTAATACTGATCATAATGAAAATGTGAACCAAGGCTTCACTGGAGTAAGTATGAAATTTATTGCTTTCTTAGGATTTTTAGATTCATCTGTGCCAATAATCGCTAACGGCGTAAATAAAAAGATAATTGATTTTGGCAACAGTTAGAGAACAGAAAATGTTTATAGTCAAAAAATTTCTAAGTTAGGTACGTAAGATGTTTTCACCAATGTAGTCACAAGGATATAAACTAATGATGGGACTTATTTTACGTGTAATGTTTGGAAATACTTGACTCCAGTGCGATTGATATTGTAAATATATATTTATTTTAATTTACAGGGTGCGGCAGAGAAACTTGCTGATTTTAATTGGATGCTAATTAGCAAGGAATGGTCAGAAAGGATTGGGAAGAGTCTCATTTTAAAGAGAAGGTCCTGAAGTTTTGTTATCTCATAGTTTAGTTGTCGCCATGCGTTGGACGAAGGAGCAACGAGCGTTCGCCGCCGAATCTTACTTTTCAAAGAATCTTTCGGTGGTCGCCACTCAACGTGCCTTCCGAACTCGGTTCAAAATTCAGCCCGTTGTTCCCATTTCTGGCTGGGAATCGACTATTTTGTGGGTGAAAACATTCAGGGAAAGTGGGAGTGTGGCAAAAAGAGACCCAGGAGGTCAACGGATTCCCAGAACCCTAGAAAACGTCGAAAAAGTGAGGGAGTCATTTTTGCACTCTCCCAGGCATTCGGCGCGTAAACACGCTGCTGCTTTGGGGATTTTTGATTGGACACTGAGACGAATTCTTCACAACGAACTCCAGTTTCATCCCTACAAACTTGCTGTGGTTCACCAGTTGAGTGATAACGTCTCCTTGAAAGGTGACGTACCGTGGCCGGCCCGCTCTTCCGATTTGACACCCTGTGACTATTTTTTATGGGGATATCTCAAATCGATCGTTTACAACGACAAGCCGGGACCCTGCAACGCCTGGAGAACAACATCCGGCTTGCTATCACCAACATCCCATCAGTCGATATGCTCGAAAGAGTGCAACAAATCTAGGGTACATGAGTGCATCATTAACAGGGGCCGTCATTCTTCCCGATGTAGTTTTTAAATCTAACTAATATAAAAATTCAGAATGGGTACCATATCTTATAAAAAGTAGTAAACTGATACATGATGTACTTTTCCCTTAGTTGACTTTTCAAGTCTGCAAGTTTCTCCGCCGCATCCTGTACCAAGCTTATAACATTTCCGATTTACCTAAACATTATTTGTAGCTTGCATTTGTATTTAAGGTGTGTAATACAGTTTTTTAGTTTGTCCACTCAGAAAAAAATTGCCATTTTTTACAGAAGTAGCCATTGTGTGTATAGATATGCACTTTAATGTTGAAAAATTCATGAACGAGTGTCACTAAAACACCATACCCGGCCGAAACCCGGGCAGGGCCGGGTACCCGGTTAGCGTTACATAAAGATTGTGCTGTTTAAAGACGGAGGTTTTTTACAAATGTTTATTTACAAATGTGCAACTCACATAACACAGTAATACATGAGTTACATACACCCTTTAAGTCTATAGAATAATTGAAATACTATGTAAAATACTATAATATATATATAAAAATACTATAAATCAGAGGCGGGGAACATTTTTACCACTAGATGCCGCTCTTAAAATATGAAGAAACAATGTGGGGCCTCTTAAATTGATAAATAAAATCACCTTTTATGTAATTACTAGATAAACCCGCACAGAACGTCTGTTCTCTATTAAAGCTGCACTTTATTGTGAACTATGGCTATAGTACAAAAATTCCATCGATCTGCTTAGCCGTCGCAGTTGCTAATAGCGTAGTGCAGCCAAGCGGTTCTAGCAAGTGGTAGCTATAGTGCAACGCGTAGATACACCGAATAATTTGTATTGTTTACCATTCAAGTAGTTAAATAGTTTTTCTATTGTTATACAATTCTTAGTCTTGTTTCGTAGCTTTTTTTTTTTATTTATTTACAAGTGATTTTTGCTGTTTCCAAGCGATTGGGTCTAACCAAACGCCCCCGTAATACTAAATGCCTACCGCATTTACCTCAAAAAGAAATCTAACTGCTCGAAAGAAAGCACTAACTTGCAGCCCACTGCTATTGGCGATGGATCCATACAATTCTAATGAAATTCCTGATTGGTTAATTTCAGCATTTAAATTTAGAAATCAACCAATCGTTAATTTCTTTGCTATTTTCTTTGTTTTGAGCAACTGTGACAAATGGCAGTGTGTTCAGAGCTTTGGGATCATTTTGCTCTATGATAAAACGCAGAAAGCAATAGGCATTTAGGATTAAGGAGGTAGTGGTCCAACGCGACTGGCTCTAGTGCCCTCTACAGACTGTTGTGACCTTTTGTTTCTAAGCGAGTATTGACGTGTTGTATGACGAACTTGCCCTATTATTTTGTCCATTTTTTGCCACCATCTATATATTTTTGCAAGTTAAGTAGTTAAAAATAAGTTAACACAAAAGCCAGTTGTTAACTAAGGCGTCACAAAGAACTTACGGATGCAATATGCGGCCTCGGAGTCGCAGGTTCTCCAACTCTGCTATAAAAGTCTATTTAAAGTTTTAAAAAAAAATCACCTGAGATTTCGTGTCCTCTACGACTACCTATGAGACATGCGGTCATCCCTTTACACAGGTGAAACAGTTTCACGATACTTGTAAGACCATCGTATACAGGTTAATGACCAGATACCGCGTTTCTACATTTGTAAAAAAAAAGTAGGCCTTACGCTTCTAACCAGAGGACACTTCGCATGTTGGTCATTTTCAGAAAATTTTGTAAATGTCTACATAGGAACGTAGTGCTGCTTACCATTTGTTTCTCTTGTGTTTACAATATATTACTGTATTTCGCTAGCGAGGCCGTATTTTAAAAAATATAATTAAAATTTGTTTTCGAAATTTCAAAATCTTAAAGCAACCCAAAAAACGTATCAATGAATTTGAATATAAGGAATAAGAAAAAAAATAAGAGTTTAATTGAAATCTAATTTTTTCTGGTGTTTTCTTACACATATTTTTCCTCATATATGTAGATACTCGTTCATGATTCGAAAATTAATGCTGGCATAAATCATTTACATACATCCACAATCGCCACAATGCATTAAAAAATATTAGAAAGGCTGAAGCAATTTCGTTTTATCGACTAAGGAAAGTGAAAATTACTTTTTAAAAAAAACAGGCAAAAAAACAAAATCCGCGTTTTTATTGTTCGGATAACTCTTTCAAAGCTCTTTGATAAACAAAGAACGTTCAAAAATATAATTTCCACGAGCAACGATTATAAGGTTAAATTTTTCTAAGCTGTGTGGTTTCTGAAGCAGGCGACGAAAAAAGCAAAATTTCAATTCAACGCTATGGGTTCTATTAATATTTCATTACCCTCCTGCGCCATAGGTAACTTAATTTTTCTTTGCATTAAAATTTGCGAAAAAGTGTGGAAGCGTAACGTAACGTCGTTAACTAAAAAGCGCGAGGTTATTTCAACGGTTCTTGGCCCTAATCATATTTTTTGGAGCCTTAATAAAAGCATATCGCTTCCTTACGGGAAGTTTATTTTCCATCTTGAGAAGATGTGAATTTTTTCCTAGGAGAAAAAAACTGGAAACGGGTTTTGCATGGATAAAACATATATTCCAAGGCAATAGTTAATCTATTTATTGTCATTCTCCTTTAAGTATGAGAATTTAATAGCGCATACTTAAAAACTTTGTGTTGACTAAAACTCATACGAGGATCTTTTAAAAAAAAATAAATACACTGTAAAAAAATGAATGTTGTTTTTTACAATATAATACAGCTCATTTTTATAGTAATAACAGTAAAAAATTTCTAATTTTACGGTGATTAAACCCATTTTATGCCCAGTAGCCTAAAAAACGAAAGGCTTGTTAGTTACAGCATACAAAAACCTGTAATGGGATTTCACAAGTCAAATAGTACTTCTTCTTGAGAAAACCAGCTAGAGCCACAAGTTGGATATCAGAGTTTATTTATTGACAGCTATTTTCAGACAAATCGGTCAAGCAGCGATCCAGCATGGGTAGCCACAGAAAGTAAGTTTTTTTTGGCAACTTTTTTTTTCATAAAATCAAACTATTTTAAAATGATTTGTTTAAAATTGATCACAGATACCTTCCGTGTTGTTACTTTGCAAAAGTCAAGTCAATTAAGGTCGTATTTTGCTCATATCTGCCCAGTGTCCCATAAACAGAACGTTAAATAACTTAATAAATATGGCAACGGCGATCGATTTTATGCCTAAAATGTACGTAAACCATTCCATGTAAGAGTCTCAAGCAGAAATTAAAAAAAAGAAAAAGAAAAAAAACATAGGCATAAATGGGTTAACTGTAAAATTTGCTACTTTTACAGTAATAAACTGTAAAATTGCTAACTTTACTGTAAGAAACTAAAATTGCTAGCTTTATAGCTTATTGCTGTGAATTTTACAGTTTTGAATTAGAACCTCTGCTGCCAGTATTATACTGTAAAAACAATTCATTTTTTGCAGTATAGTGTAGAGCAGTGGTTCTCAACGGGGGCGATACCGCCCCCCGGTGGGCGGTGGGAAGATGTTGAGGGGCGGTGAACATATTTTGGGCGGCAGGGGGCGGTGGATAGATTTTGGGCGGTAAGGGAGCGGTGGATATATTTTCAAATGTGCTTGTGGAGGATATGTTTTGGGAGGAGGTGGCAGGAAACCTTCGTCTCTTATATCAATAAGGGATAGCTTAAAAATTTACTTTCTGGGGTTATCTCCCGAACCCTGATCTTTCTCCTAACGTCACGAAGGATAGCATAAAATCTGCCAATAGCACTTGAATTTGAGAGCCACCTAATACCGATTTTTGTGTAGAGCTCCCCCTAACAACATCAAAGGTCGCATTGTTTCATGGTGCAATGTGGAAAAAAAAAATCCAGAGAACACTTCCAAACCTTTATCATTCCCTCAACATCCACAAAAAATAATTTAAAATTTTGCGCTTTTTTATACTTCAATTTCGGAGAACGCTGGAAGAAGCTCTGAGCTCCTCACATGACAAAAACTCAGCCTTAAAATAACTTCAATTCTGAAAAATCTTTATAATTGACCTCTTTCTCCCTAGTTAATGTTACCAAAATCTGCCTAAAAATTACGTCAATTTCAAATGTTTTCACCATGGTGGAATCTCAACCTTAGTCTCAACACCATGAAACCTAAAATTGATGAAAACCGCATTTTCAAGACATCGTTTTCCAAAACAAAATTTTCGGGGATATCCCCGATATTTTCACCGCTATCTTTACTCTGATGTCGCCAAAGGCATACTTGTAAACATTTGTTTATCTTATCTAAACCTTCAAAGAAAATAAATTAATGAAAAAAAAAATTTCGTTGAATCAAACTTATCTCGTGATTTGTAAATTCGACTTATTTTCACTTTAAAAAAAAAAAAAAAACTTGATTTATAATCTTTAAAGGTGAGATGCACATGCTATAGTTTTCGAGTCATAGTCCCTCCAGAAAAAAAAAATAAAGGCCCGGCTTTGTTTTTTGCCTTTCCGCAGTAAAAATCCTATATCCGTACGTAATAAATAGGGGATGCGTATTGCATAGTTTGCAAGCAAATAAGAGAAAACACTGTTTGGGATCGGACTGTTTAAGGAAACTAATTTGAAACGTAATGTATTTTTTCAAAATGTATTGGTTTTTCTAACAAAAAATGTTGAAAATGGTGCATTTTTTATTTTTGAACAGTGTTGTTTCTTATTTACGTTAAAAAGTGGTTTCACTCATTGAATGGACCCATTCTAGGCACTTGGTTTGTTAATCTGACACAGCTTTTTCAGAGGGGGAAAAAAATCCGCTTTTTCTAAAAAATTTTTCTAAAAAAAAAATTAACCATATGTTTTTTTTTTACGCTATAGCCATTTTTTAAACTATCTGTTTGGGAAAAAATTTTAGATTTAAACCGGGCAAGAAAAATTACTTTACTCCCCCCCCCCCCTCTTCCAGTTTTATGTTCGTCCACAAAGGGGGCGCTGGAAAAATTTTCAATCCTAAAGGGGGCGGTAGCTGTAAAAAGGTTGAGAACCACTGGTGTAGAGTAATTTGGAAGTATCCATATAAAATAATTATTAGTTATTCCCTACTTATATAGGGTAGACAGATCAGTAAATAAACAGCTGTACTTTTTGAAACATAAGGTTTTAAAACATTCTTCTTAGGTCAATCGACACAAATAACTTTTTTTTTACACATTTACAGAAAGGAAATGATTTAAAAAGGATGCATTTGTCCAATGGTATAGGTGTTCATTCACTTTGTTTAGGCACTTTTTTCCGCTTTAACACACCGTAAAACCAGAGGCAGAACCCTAATATCTTTCCCAATTTTTAAAATATAATTCATATCTTAATATGAATTATATTTTCTATAAGATAAAATCTGCTGCTGGGTTGTCAGTTGCTTCGGAAGCAAAAAGCAATAGTGATAACGATCAAAGATGTCGAATCGGTTTCTGGCATATTCGTCCCGATTCTCTTAATTTAAATTGTACGTGTAAATATTTTTAAATCAATATTCGGAAAAAGTATTATTTGCTTACTTCTCCTTTACTTATTTCAATTTTATTAAAGCAGTTTAGATATTTAACATATGCTATTTTGTATGTTTTAAAAAATATTTTTCACTCATGTTTAGGTACAAATATTTTTTTTAGGAAAAATTATTTTAGTGAAAAATATCTTACCGTTTTTCGAGCTTTGAGTTATAAAATATTCATATTGTTTTAGTGATTTTTTATGTCAGGTGTATTTAGACAAAGAAAGGCTCAATGCATTATGTGATCTTTTACCTATGTAATATTTAAATTTTTAGTGATTTAGTTCAGAATTGTATTTGCTAAGCGTATCCATCTGCAGCAATAAATTTGCAAATTATCGTTCAACAGTACATTTGGTATTTTACTATTCAAAAAAACAAAGTCTTAGGAGGGAAAGTGTACTGTTTTTATGGTGCGAAGATTAAAAATATTTCTATACACACAATTTTTTACCGTCACATTGCTTTGTAACATAAATATACACATCATAGTTAGCGATTCAAAATTCGACTGTTTCGTAAATATCGTACCTTTTTCGGGTTTTTTAAGTTATACAATATTCATTTTTTTTTGTGATTTTGTATTTCAATTGTATTGTAACAAAAAAAGGGTTTTTACTGTAATTTGTGAACTTTTACCTGCGTAATATTAAAAATTTAGAGTGATTTTTGCTCAGAATTGTATTTTTCTAAACGTACCTCTCTGCATTCATAAGTTTTCAAATTATTACTATTATAGCTTATTTTTTATTTTTTAATTTTTTTTCCTTAGTAAATACAAATGTATTCTTGGACGACAATTTGCACATTTATAACCGTAGGTAGTACGGTAGTTTGCTCAGTAGATAAAATTTTTAACTAAATCACTCTAATTTTCAATTCTACACAGGTAAAATTCGCAAATAACAGTAAAACTTTTTTTTATCATCTTTTATTTAGGTGCGAATATTAAAATTATTTTATACACACTATTTTTACAGTCACATTGCTTTGTAACAGATACACCTCATAGTTTGCGATTCAAAATTGCGATTCAAAATCAAATCAACTGTTTCGTAAATATTGTACCTTTTCGGGTTTTTAAGTTATACAATATTCATTTTTTTGTGATTTTTTTTTCAATTGTATTGTATTAAAAAAATGTTTTACTGTAATTTTTGAACTTTTACCTGTGTAATATTAAAATTTAGACAGTTTAACCTATACCTTAGCCACAGCAACGCGTGGCCGGGTCAGCTAGTATAATCTAAAGTGTTTTTATTGCCATGTGCCAAATGCTACAATTTTGAACGATGCTACGATTTTGCTTAATTGAAAAAAATCGCTTAAGTATTCATACAGTAGTCAGTCGGTCCTATTTACAGGGACGTCATTTCAAGTTTTTCGGGGGGGGGGGGGCAAAGGATCCAAAAACAATGCAATTTCATCGGAAAATACAAAAAACCACGCTCACTTATATGTAAATACATTGATTTCTCGAAGCCAGGGCGGGGGCAATTGACCCCCCCCCCCCTAAATGACGGGCCTGCCTATTTAATTTTTTTTTGCTCAGTAACCCACTTTTTGTTTACTAAAAGCACATAAGGGGCCTTTAACTGACTACAAAAATCATCCTTGCTCAGTAACATTCTTTTTGTTTATGAAAAGCACATAAAGGGTCTTTTACTGACTACAAAAATCATCCTTGTTCAGTAACATACTTTTTGTTTGTGAAAAGCATCTTGAAATGATACCATAGATGTAGGCCCGTCATTTAGGGGGGGACAATCCCCCTCCCTGATTTTGGGAAATCAATGTATTGGCATATAAGCGGGCGTGGTATTTGCTACTTTTTGGTTAAATTTTACATCGTATATGCACCCTTTGCCCCCCCCCCCCGGAAAATTTCGAAATGACGTCCCTGCATAGATGTAAGTTTTTTACTGTAGAAAAAATGTTATTTGTCTGAGTTTAAAAAAATTTCACTTATGTTAAAAAATTCCAATTTTCCTTTTTTTACTTCTGATGTTGATACAGAAATATATCAACCATAAAATATTCATATCCATTTTCTGCTTATCAAATCAAATATGTAATTATTAGTTTAGTACTCATGGTTTGTTTTATACGAGAAAATTACGGACACCGCTCGTACGTAATGTCAAACTTGTTTTTGTTTGATGGCTCGTAATTGGTTAAGGTATTAAAAACCTAGTTTTAATGATTCATAAAATTGAGTTTATTGCAAATTTTGAGCTTGATGTCATGATGCGTAGTTAATGCTTTTAACATTGCTCCTGTGAAGAAGAATATAAGTAATAACCATAAACAATTTTAATATAGTTTAATTTACAAAGTTGGCACTTTTTTTAGGGCAATACAGTAAATACTTTTATTTGATTTTGGAAAAGGGCGGAAAATTTTGTTAACGTAATAAGGACGGTTTAAAATGATAAAGACGTGAGTTTGAAGTTTTAAAAATTAATTAGTACGTGGGGTGGGAGGGGGCGGGAATTTCATGAAAACTAGCTTCTTACCCGGCGTTGCCCAGGTGCTTGTTAATACTACATAAATTTTGAATACATACAATATTTGTACCAATGTTCCAAGGTAATTAGAACGTGAATTATAATTGTTTTTAACTTATTTCATGCTAGAATGAAATAGGGGAACCATAAATTGATAATTCATTGTTAATCGTAATCTTTGTTGGAAAATAACCATATTTAAATGTGTTAAATTTTATCAATTTGTAAGCTTAAAGGTTCATCTCTATTGCTCTATTCTTCAAAATTGAAAGAAAATGGTCATTTTTAAGGAAAAAAATTGAATTTTGAGCTTTTTGGATTTTTTAAAATTTCAAAACCCCGCCTATGTGAATTCTAGTGCATCAAGAAACCTCTGTGCCAAGTTTGATGTAAATCCGGCGAAAACTGTGGATTTGTATAAGGAACTAACATACAAACAAACAAATATATATAGTCCAGGATCTGACAGCACTTCTGTAGGAATGTTTGAGTACGGAGAATTTTTTTTTCAGAAATGCTTAGTAGGTGCCCTAGGAAGTATTTTGGACTCGGGTGGACATCCGCCACCTGGTGCGTTTTTTTTGCTATGACGTCATCAAAGATGGCGGCCGCTCGCTTCCATAAATGCTATATAAATGCTCAGCACTTCGGTAGGAAATTTAAGTAGGGAGAATTTCTGTTCAAAAATGTTTAGTAGGTGTCCCAGAAAGTCTATCAGACTCGGGTGGACATCCGCCACCTGTTACATTTTCCCATTATGACGTCATCAAAGATGGCGGCCGCTAGATCCTACAAATGCTCATATCTATGTTAATACTTGACCGATTTGCATAAAAATTGCAAATTTCTTTACTTATTTGTCTGATGCTTATTTGTCTTTAAGCTGCACTGTTAAAAATTTACTTGAAAAAATTATTAAAAATCAATTTATTGCTTTTTTTTCTTCTTATTTTCAGCTGCCAACACTTAACCATAAAAAATGGTATTAACGCTTTTATTTGGGCGAGAAAATAATCTGTGCTAATTGACCGCTTCTGTTATGCCAAAAAAAAAAAACTATTACAAATCAGTAAAAAGGTCCTGCTCCTCCAAGCGATTTCGAAGAAAATTTAAATTCAGCTTAAAATACATGTGAACGAGACGATATACGAAAACTCATGTTGTACTAATTTAGGAGAATTCCTTGATCGTTTTTTCACTGTGAATTGTTATGTTTCTACGAGAGATCGAAGACGCTTTAGCATCTGTAGTGCTTATTGCACTCAGTTTTAGCAATCTATAGTAACACAATTTGATTTTACTAGTGATTCTATCCAGTAAATACTGCGACTATTTACACAGCTCTGATGAATTTCAATCTTGTCCTCAACCAGCTGGGCCAGAACTATACCAGAAACCTATGACGAAGGTGTGTACACAATCCCGCATGATAAGTTCAACTAAACATTACAGATAAGTTTGCAAATATTGTAAAGGGACTGGATGCATTCCAAACACCCACAATTGTGATATGCTGCTTAGGAAAATATCTTCGGAGAAGTCTAATATCCGATGTGTTTAGTGAATCGGATATGGTATTTGAACAAAACACCACGATACGAGATGGTTCTGAAAAATTCCTGGCTTTGCCCCTTTGGTTGAAAATTGAAAAATATATTGTTACCATAAAGCTTGCTACCTTTGAGTATTGCTATAAAAATGTAAGTTGTTTCGCACTCTATTAACTGTGTTTCACAATTTGAGGTAGAAGATAACATGGCAGAGGCTCAAGCAAGTTTCACGACTGTGCGGTTGACGAGCGGTAAGGAGCTTTATTTCTCCGAAGAAAGAACAGTCCTGTTTTCCCCTAGTGTCTGTGACATTTCAGAGTGATTGTCCTTTGCTGAGAAACAAAAGCTTCATAACCTCCTCAACTGCACAGTCACGAAACTTGCTTGAGCCTCTGCCATGTTATCTTTTATCACAAGTTTGAAGACAATTAATAGGGTGGTAAACAATTAAATTTTTACAGCAATATTACAAAGTAACAAGCTTTCTTATGGTAACAAAATTGTTTTGAATTTTCAACTAAAGGGGTAAAGCTAGGAACTTTACAGCATTACCTCGTATAGTCCAAAAGAGAAAGGGTTTGAACACCTACTATGAATTTTCTAAGAAGCTAACTCAGAACTTAGATGCAAAAGCTGTCCTAATGCTTAAATATATACTGCAAAAAAGTAACTTGTTTAACATGCTTCCTAATACATCGCACTATTTACTAACAAAAACAATGACTTTACAAGATACAATGAAAAATATATTGAACTAATTACTGTTGACTGAAGGCAGGTATTGTACACTGCGCTTAACACGATGCGCGGAAAGAGAGTCAAGATCTCTCAAGCTAAATTCATAAAGCAGTATATCCTGCATTTCATTGCAACAAAGCACAATATGCTTCAGGAAAAGTCGAGTTTGATAGACTTTCTGGGACACCTACTAAACATTTTTGAAAAGAAATTCTCTCTACTTAAACTTCCTACCGAAGTGCTGAGCATTTATATAACATTTATGGAAGCGAGCGGCCGCCATCTTTGATGACGTCATAGCAAAAAAACGCACCAGGTGGTGGATGTCCACCCGAGTCTCAAAATACTTCCTAGGGCACCTACTAAGCATTTTTGAAAAAAAATTCTCCGTACTCAAACATTCCTACAGAAGTGCTGTCAGATCCAGCACTATATATGGGTGATTCTACGGTCAATGCGTTTTTTGTGTCCCCAAAGAAAAAAAAAATCTGTTTAATTTCACACTCATTATGACACTGGTAGCCGCTATTTTTATGATTGTAGTGGTAAGGACCAGACGAAATTTCAATTTTTAGGGGGTTTATAGATACCAGGGGAAAATGCGTTGCCAGGGGAGTGACACTATTGGCAGAATTCTGGTTTTATTTACTATTATTTCACTTATTTTTCGGTGTAAAATCGTAGTATGGATACATTTCTACAAAACCTGTATTAAAAAAATTTTTTCGCATTGTAATAAAATAAAAAAACAATCTTGAAAACACGATATGTTGCATGCAAGTCTCACCGCAGATCCCAAATAAAAATACTTCCCGCATTATTTACGTTCATTTAAATTGCTTTCACAGGGGCAAATAATATTAAAAATGAAATTAATTATGCTTATAACACAGTTTTAATGTATATTTACCCTTTTTTGGAACAAAACTGCCAGAGGAGTGAAGCCAGAGAAGTGAAAAAATCACACATTACATATAAAAACAACATCACGCGTTCTTCTTACCAGAACTTCACGTAAACCGTGATGTCTGCACACAACAAGCATTACATTATACATACGCACACTTATCTAACGATGAAATATAAAAAGTAATACTTACCAGGGGAAATACTACAGCGACTGGCGCAGTACGCTTTGAGGCACTTTCAACGCGAACCGATTCAATAATATTCAAATTTTTTTAAAAACTCTTAGCTTGCTTTTGACTTTACTCAGTATTACACTAGTTATTCGCAATCAACATCATCCTTATGCATTTTTTATGCGAAATTTCAGTCTTTGAAGCTCGCCAGGTGAGGGTGACACTGTTGATATGGCCCGTTGAAAAGTGCATTTTTTAAAAATAATAATAAATATTTTTTCAATGTTTACTGATGAAATATGTTTCTCTGTTAATGTAAGTGTATGGTTATGGCAAAAAACATTATGCCAAAAGTTAGCAAAAATTGAACGTCGAACATGTTTGTATAAAAACTAGTATTTGAACATGCCAGGGGAGTATACATTTAGGACTATTTTCAGTTATAAATACTAAAATAAAATAATTGTAGTAAATTAATTAGGTGGTCCATATAAAAGATAATAGTCTGTAATGCTTAAGCATACAAAAACCGTAATAAAATCAGTTTAACATGAAGTTTTCCATTGGCCGTTTGAATTCAAATAGCGTAGAATCACCCATATACATACATTCATTCATGTATACGGGTGATTCTACGCTATTTGAATTCAGACGACAAATGGTAAAACTTCATGTAAAACTGAGTTTATTAACGTTTTTGTATGCTTAAGCATTAGAGACTATTATCTTTTAAATGGAACACCAAATTAATTCACTACCATTATTTTTTTTAGCATTTATAGCTGAAAATAGTCATAAATGTATACTACCCTGGCCTGTCCAAACACTGGTTTTTATACAAACATGTTCGACTTTCAATTTTTGCTAACTTGGCACAATGTTTACTGCCATAATCATACACTTACATTAAGAGAGAAACATATTTCATTATTAAACATTAAAAAACTATTTATTATTATTTATAAAAAATACACTTTTCAACTGGCCATATCAACAGTGTCACCCTCACCTGGCGAACTTCAAAAACTAAAATTTATTATACAAAATGCAAAAGGATGTCTTTGACTGCAAATAACCAGTGTAATACTAAGTAAAGTTAAAAGCAAGCTAAGTGGTTTAAAAAAAAAATCAAATATTATTGCATCGGTTCTCGTTGAAAGTGCCTCAAAGCGTACTGCGCCAGTCGCTGTAGTATTTCCCCTGGTAAGTATAACTTTTTATATTTCATCGTTACATAAGTGTGCGTATGTATAATGTAATGCTTATTATGTGCAGACATCACGGTTTACGTGAAGTTCTGGTAAGAAGAACACGTGATGTTGTTTTTATAGGTAATGTGTGATTTTCTTTTCACATTTTAACGGGCCAGTAAGCTAAAAAAGACGAACTTGTGATTTTTGAATTAAATTTTATAAAATATTTGTGAAAAACGATAAAAATACTTCTATAGGAAACGCTGAACGTTATGCAAGCCTATGGATGGGGCAGATAAATCACACTGAAAGAAATAGGATATAGCTATGAAGCAGTGTAGAAAATAATAAATTGTTAAACTTTAAAAGAACCCAAAAAAATTATAGAATAGCTGCTCAAATAAAAAGTCATCCGTGTATCTTAAAAGACAACTGAATTTGAGAAATTTTTCGTATCTTTATCATTTGTTTGCATTCTATTCAGAATGTTTACTTTTTGGATATTCTTCTTTTTTAGTATTTGGAAATGGAAACCTTCAGGCGTATTGACTGGATATCAAATTCAATGTTCGACGTTCTGTATTATTCTTACTTTCTTTTTCAATCAAAATAGAGAGGAAGTTCTCAAGCGTCACTTAAGAATTCTAAAATCGATGAGACTTGAAGAGCAAAGAACATGTAAAGGAATAAAAAGTCTTTCCGATACGTCAGGGAGACATATTGCCTGTCTTGTCTACTAACTGGATAAAGAAGATAAACTGAAGCACCGAAAAAAGAAATGTCTACTTTTTTACTTAAAAAAATGGTTGAAGACTATGTTTTTTTCGTTGGTTTAATTGATTAAATGGAGATTTAAAAATTGATGTTTAAGTCACTGAAATTAAACTTTTTCGGTACAAATGTTATTTTTTACCTGATTTTTTCTTCTCTAACCATTTTGAAGTGTATTTTTATCTATCTAAGGTATTTTAAATATTTTTTTGGATTTAAATTTCGTTAAAGAAAGGAATTTCATTTTAGTCGTGAGGCTATTTAAAATATTTCATTTAACTTTCAACCTTATAGTCCGAGAGCCAGTAACAGATATATATGACCAAGTTCCTCTCAAGTGATAATTAGTAAAACGCAGCAGAAAATCGAACTATGAAGCCTCGTGAATGTCAGCTGAGGCTCGGTGGGGGGGATAAGCAGTTGGAACCTCCCACGCTTGAAGAAAAAAAAAAATTCAGTCATTTCCTCTCGCCTAAAAATTTACCAGATGATAGCTTATATGTAACTATTGATAAATATATGCGTCAGCTGGCTGTATCTCGGTGGAAAAATTGTCAGCTGATACTTTGAAGGTCGTTACGTAGAAGTTAGCTAGAAGCATTTACTGACTCACTGTTCGACAAAAAAAAACCTTGAAAATGCTTCTGGTATTTTGAAGGCTGATTCTTATGTAATTTGACCCCCTGAATCCGAATATGACCCCCGTTTTCCCCCATCACGTCCCAATTTTTTTTAAAACGCCCCCCTTTTTTTTCATTTTTCCTTAGTTTCAGGGCTATAATATTTTTTTTTGGAGGGGAAAGGAGCCTTATATTCACCAATAAATTTTTTTGAAGGTCAAGAGAGAC
>JAXGGA010007207.1:0-64307 GCA_038373865.1 Uloborus plumipes | reverse complement strand
AATGAAAAGTTACATTTTTATGTAATAAACGACGTTAGATAAAAATGCTTGGGTTTCTACAGTTCTATAACCGAGCATAAAGATAAATTTGACAGCAGACGATTTATGAATTTAAATAAAAACAAACATTAAAGAATGAAATCAAATCTTCGCGCAGAAGAATCAGATAGGAACTTTTACGAACGCTTCATTTTCAGACATCTGTGTTTTAAATAAATATCCAAATAGAAAGGGGTCAATTTTTGAATAAACATTAGTTTAAGATCGTCTTTATTTTATTATCGGCCCACATCGGCTACTCGATAAAAGGGAAATTTAATTTTAGAGCTCTGGTAAAATAAGCTGCTGCGTTACTAAATGCTGTATTACTAAGGTATAATAGTCGTATATACATTATACTAAGGGAAAAAAGGGTAACTACGCAGATACCACTTTTAATGCTTAGTATTTGTCACTTACGTCGAAACATCCTTAGCAAACGACACAAAATGAGCAGATACTAGTTTTTATGGAAGAATTTTTTTGATATTTTCATTTCGTATATCAACGAAAGAAATTATATTTAGGTAAATTAAGATGCAAAGAATCACCCAGTGACAATAACTCATTTTTTTCAAAAAGTGCAGATACGACTTCTGTGCTTAGCACGGCAGTATAGTGGTTAAGACGCTGGCCTCTCACGCCCAAAAGCGCGGGTTCGAACCCGGCTCCAGTCGGTGGATTTTCATGATGCAGAAAGTCAACAGCGCTCACGTGTGATTGACAACGCGTGTCGTATGATTATGAGGCATGTAAAAGATCCCTGGAGTACTTGTTTGGCTTACAGTATCTCTTGGCAAAATTAAATTCCTAGTACAGTTTCGCATCAAATAGAGCCCAGGTGCCCCATCTAGTGGGGAAACGGGGCGTCAAAATCCTTGTGGCAATGGTATCCCGCCGATGGTGGTGCCACATGAAAGAGTGGATGCTGCTTTTGGGGAATGCACTAGGTATGCAAATGGCAAGAAGCTAAACGCAGCCCCATTTGAAACAAACAAACAAACTGTCGTACTACCTGGGTCGAAAGAAAAATTTCCAAAAAACAGCCCGGTTCCAAAAGGTTAATGCTTCTAAAAAATTGTGAAGGAATTTCTTTTATAGAAACACTCTCATGGGTTGACATAAGATTTTACATACATTGCTGTAAGGAAGTGAAAATCGCCATTTTTTGACTTACTTTAGTCTGATTCTGAGGTGCAGATATGGCCCTTGAGCCATAGATTGGGCACCTTTGCTGTAAATCATTTGAGTGTCAATCTGTTCTGTAATAAGTATTTTTTTTTTTTTTTTTTGTATTCTTAATTGATTATTCTACTTTTCTGAGCAATCCTTGTGATATGTATTGATTATTTGTGCTGAACATTTATTTTGAAGTGTTGGTTTTCAAGTCGATTTATGTGATTTTAATTCAATTTAAAACTTTGCTCAATTTGTATAATTTCGCCGTATATTTTAAATGATTTTTAATTTTTTTTTTGTTATTTTATAATAAGTTGTTTATCTATGTTTTTAGTGGTTTCTGTATTTTGCATGAAAACATTCTTTAAATTTAATAACTCTTTGTATTTTTAACATTTTGATTCAGATGAAACTGGCATTTAAGCCAGAAGTATTTTGTCCTCAGATGATATGTTGAAACATTGATCCCTGTTAATATTTGGCCTTCAAAACTGATAAATGGTTGAAAATATTCTACAATTACCTGTTTTCTCGGGAAAACAATAAAAGTTAAAATTTCTTACGTTTAAGAACGAAATTTTTCTGGTATAGAGATTGTGTGTGTGACCCAAAACTTATAATGTTGAATGTGATTGGTTAAAAAATTGTTTTTAAAGGTTTTGTTGTCAATGTAAAGTTTATGATGAACTTTAAATATGAGCTTTTCAACAACTCTGTACAAACATATATTGTTAACATTATGCCAGAGTCGCAAGGATTCAAAGTTAAAATTTTTGAGAATATTGCTTGTTTCTGAAAAACTTAGTCACATGCAGAATTAAAAGTGTTTTACTACATTTCTGGAGATTCTCAGCAGTACTTTTGCCAAAATGCAAAAACCTAGTTACAATTTCTTACATAAAAAATGTGATTTTTCAAAAATGTTGACTGAAATGTGATTTTGTTGACTTTGTCATTGTTTCAACGATATAGTAATAGCAAAACCTGCTGCATTTTCCAGTAAGTAAGATACACCAAAGAAATTTAAAATGTTTTTCTCGAACAAACCTAAAAACCCTCACAGCTAAATGTGATAAAAAGTAGGAGAGAGGCTGCAGAAAAAAGCACTTTGATACAGAGTAATTGTGACCAAATCACTGGATTTAATCAAAATACGACACATAATATATTGCTCCATTGATCTCCAACTTTGCTTGACTTACACTAGTCATTTTGATTGCAAAACCTCATTGTATTCAACTTGGCAATAACTGGATTCCTAGGGGACAATGAAAATCTGAATTTGTCGGGAAAATTTATTTCAACCCGAAAGTCTGTTAAAATCATCAGTTTGTCAAAAAGGAGGGAAACTGAAAACGCATGTTAAAAACTTAAACCTTTTACATCATAAACTTGTGTAAGTAGGTTATTATATTCATCTAAATGTTTCAAGATGAGTGCTTAATGAAGGACTTCATAATTTAGAATTGACTGACAAACAAATCTTTCTGCATTAATATTTTTGAAGCATCATTAATAAAAACTATTATTTAAGTTCTGTTATTAATATATTTAATAGTTTGTTTTTGCATTTCAAAGAAAGCATATGTTACAAGGGATGTTAAATTAACAAAAAGATAGCTACAAAATTCAAAAAATTGAGTCGAGAATTTGGTTAAAAAAAAGTTCTGGAAAATTTGAAAGTCAGGGAATTTAATTACTAAAAGTCAGTGGAAACCCTGAGTAAAATTAGCCAAATTTCTTCCTTATTTCATATAATCTTATCCATAATGTGAAAAATTGTGTTTCTTGACATTACTTTTATAAGAAAACTGTCGATAAAATCATAAATATGTATTAAATTTAGTAAAGGACATGTGAATTTAAAAAAAATGTATCTTATACACTGGAAAATTCAGTGAATTAATATGTTCACCATATGCCATTTTTAATACTTCATTCAGTTAGAAAGTACATACTATACTTTATAGTTGATTCTGTCAGGATTATTTGATATTTTATTCATCCAGATTTCTGAAAAATATAGCCATTTTTTACTGTGTAAGGGAATTTTTCTGCGCATATTTGTTCAGCAATTATTAATTAAATCAAATTGTTCAATCAAACTTGATTTTGTATTTTTGTTAGAAAAATAAAATTTTTCACACAAATGAATTTTTTGCATCTTTTCTTTTATTTTTTGTATGGAAAAACTAAATTTGTAATAATTACATAAAGGCAAATTTTAAAATTATACTTTGCATATTTTCCTTTTTTTTCCTAACTAACATACTGATGTACAAAAGATGGTGTAGGGTCCTTTTTTTCTGAACTATGATTGTGTATACAGCTGAAAATGAATTTCATATGTTAGTTTTTTTTTTGTTTTCAAATCATAGTTTAAAGAAAAAGATACCTTAAAAAATAGAAAGTAGCCAGATTACTAACAATCTATGGCTGAATGTCTTTTATTCCCAGCAAACTTTCTTTTGTGCTTGATAAAATTATTTGGGGATTAAGAGCAAACTCAGTCTCTTCTAAGTAATTTTATCCAAAAAATAAAATTGAGAGGAAGAAGGCTTCCCTTATGCGTGAAGAGCCCCATGCCGATATTCTCAGTGAGCACTATATCCCAGAGTGCCCCAAGCCACCTGTTGGATGGAGCCGTGAAATACCTGTAGAAAATTTGTTTATTTGAAAAAAGTATTTACTTCCTGCTGTAGTTACAAATTTTATTTTTTCATAAAATGGGTTATAACTTATTGAACTCTTCTATTGATTCTCTCTGAGCCAGCGGCTAAGGGCCCCCAAAAATGCTTTGCAATGAGTGGCCAAATGAGTGCTTCTTTTCACCTATATAAGCCACAATTTAAAATGGGAGTTGAATTTGTTGATCTTGGTTTTCTTTGTCTTGGTTCAGAAACTAAATGTAACATCAATGTTGTGCACCAAATTGTCGAAGTATGTTTCATATTCAGTACAAGCTCATTTTTTTCAGACTACATGGAACTAAAGGCAGTCCAAAAAAAAAAAAAAAAAGCAACAAAATTTCAAGTAATAAAACAAACCTAAATAAGCGGATTTTTTAGTAATACAGCAAAAAACTGCTTTGTAACAAAATTACAAAAAATTGTTTTGCATAAACATTTAACCATTTATAGTTTAGCTGCAGTGGTGTTGGACTGATGCTTCAAGTATGCCATGATTGTTAGAGTACTATGAGGTATTGTAAGATTTATGCAGGAGTTGTATATTAATCACAACAAGTGAATGTTTGGGGTAATTATAGTCCCGTTCTTGTTATATAAACTAAAAATTATTATTTTAGTGAATATGATTTTACTAACAAATTTGATCCAGATCAACGATAGATCCGAATAAGTGAGGTTCTACTGTACTCCGAATAAATGAGGTTCTACTGTACGTGTTTTGACGTTTCAAGAAATCCTCTCGATACAAGAACCTCTTGAGCATCGAGATGTAAACAGAAGTTTACTATCATAGTGAAATCTCATGAGTAATTAAAGATAGAGATAAGTTTTTTGGAAGGAAAAATTGAGCAATCTGGTTTCAAAACTACCTTTAAGTGAGGAGCAAAGATAATGCAAACTTCAAGAATAATTTCTTTTTTGCTCTGTATTCCCTGCATCTTTATTTAGTTCAATCTGTTTTCTAAATATGCTGATACCATTTAAAACTAACCATAAATTTTCACTTTGTTGTGAATAACATTTTATATAATGCTGTTACTGACTTGTCCATTTACCAACTCGGGCAAGATGTAAATAAATAAAGAAAATAAATTTGAAAAGAATCAAAATTAAATAAAAACAATGGTATAAAGCATTGCTGCAGCCACGGCACACTTAAACTTTATCAGTGCATAGTCTCTTTTCATGAGAACCTCTCATTATGGCTTAAAAATAAGGAGTAAAAATTTCACTAAGTACTACTAAACAATAATTCACTATTCATTGTGACTGCTGCTTGTGTCTCAAAGCACAAAAAAATGTTGTCCTAAAAAGTGATTTCGTATAACCCTGAAACATATGTATGCAATATATTTTGCAAATCTTTTCTAATTGTCTTCTTATCCAATATTTTTTTTTGACATTTAGTTTTTCTTCTTCCTTTTTCCATTTTATTTCTAGATTCTAATTTGCATTTCTGCTTAGATAAGATTCTAAAAAGTTATGTTTAGCAATTTTTGGTTATTTGTCAAACTGTAAAAGCAAAAACCACCCCATGTACTAATGACCTAAACTTCATGTTATTTTAATTATTTTTTGCAGAAATTCGAAGATTTGAAAATCTACGAAAAGGAGGATCCGGAAAACAAGCAAACAAACCTTCAGAAGACTTACTCGAAGAATGTACTCAAGTTTCTCAAAGATCTGAAAACATCAACCAGCTCTTTCTTGCAAGCTCTGCAAGATGTTGACTTGATGGATCAGAATCTTGATTGCCTGAAACTGCTGCAAAATATTGCTACTGAGCAAAATTTTGACATCATCTATATTCCTATTGAGCAGAGAGGCAAAAATGGTATGGAGCTTTCTCTTGTATATTTATGTTATTAATATGCTTTTATTAGTGTCACTTGTGGGTTTGTCAGCATGTATGTAACTCTGAATAAAATATAAAATTCACATTTTTTACAAATATAAAAGTAATATATTTAAGAGCAAGAATCTGAGATAGTGTCACGCCTGTGATTCATGACGTCTCAGATTTTTTCCAAGAAATTACCAAACGTTTATTATCTTATGGAAAGACCAAATCCAGAATGTTTTGCTCTAAAGTTGAGTTGTTTAGTTTTTATGGGTCCCTGAAGATGAAGGTGCGGCATCAAAAATTAAGCGGATTTTCAAGACATGGAAGTTGCTGTGAGCCAAAACTCTTACCAGGAACTGTTGAACTCCAATTCTCTTTTTGTATATCGAATATAGAAGGTTGAAACTTTACAACAAAAGGAATGTTAAATTTGTGGTAAGTTGCTGTAAAATCAGTGAAGGCCCTCAAAACAAGGCATTTTTGACGTTTTTTAGCATTTTTGAGGTCCAAAAACAGCTTGTATATTTCAGTTGGCACAGCAAAAGTAGTGTGGTTTGAATGACCAGTGTAAGCACTTTAAAATAATGTATAAATAACCGAGGAAAGTTCAATGTGCTTTTAGTTGCGTGAGGCCGAAATATGAAAAATGTCATATTTTACCGATATTTAAACGGTTATAACTTCCTCTGCCAACAACATATTGAAATATTTTTTTTGCCAATGTCATACTCTATTCTGTGTCTTAACAACAGTTGAGTCCTTTGAGGCGAAATGTGAAAAGTTTTTTTACAAAAAATACACAGGAAAAAATAAATTTTTTGTAAAAATTTTTTTTACATTTCGCCTTAAAGGACTCAACTGTTCTGTTAAGACAAAGAAAAGAGTATGACATTGGCAAAAAAAATATTTCAATATGTTGTTGGCAGAGGAAGTTATGACCGTTTGAATATCAGTAAAATATGACATTTTCCATATTTCGGCCTCACGCAACTAAAAGCACGTTGAATTTTCCTCTGGTATTTATACATTATTTTAAAGTGCTGACACTGGTCTTTCAAATGACACTACTTTTGCCGTGCCAACTGAAATGTACAAGCTGTTTTTAGACCTCAAAAATGCTAAAAAAGTCAAAAATGCCTTGTTTTAAGGGCCTTCACTGACCTTACGGCAACAACTTACCACAAATTTAACATTCATTTTGTAAAGTTTCAACCTTCTACATTCCACATACAAAAAGAAAATTGGAGTTAAAGTGCCTGGTAAGAGTTTTGGCTCACAGCAACTTCCATGTCTTGAAAATCCGCTTAATTTTTGATGCCGCACCTTCACCTTTAGGGGTCCATAAAAACTAAACAACTCAACTTTAGAGCAAAACCTTCTGGATTTGGTCTCTCAATAAGATAATAAACATTTGGTAATTTTTGGGAGAAAATCTGAGAGGTCATGAATCACCTCATAATGCTAGGCGTGACAGTTTCTCAGATTCTTGCTCCTAATACTATTGTTGAAACTAAAGGCTAAACTATGTTAGTACATGTTGATGTGTTCAAGTGTTTCAGTTGTTTGTATGTAACTCTGAATAAAAGATAAAATTCACGTTCTTTGCAAACATGAAAGTGATATATTTGATACTTTTATTATTACTAAAAGCTAAAATATATTATTATATAAACTATGTTACTATATTACATGTTGATGCGTTATAAATGCATCCAAAAGCATATTTTTTAGTTTTTTTGAACTAATTTAAAGATTATTTTTTACTGAGCCTCAAGTCTCCAGTAAAAGGGGTGGGGGATCAAAAGAAATGTGTGGGAGGTAGGGGGCAGCACTTCTGTAGCTGTTTTTCTTTTCTTTTTTTGCTACATTTAGCTGTATTATTGGATTTTAACAATAGTGATTAAATAACCTCTAAAAATGCGGAATATGGCCTCAAAAATCAAAAGGGATGGCCACTGTAGACACCACCCCTTGCGATTCAAAGTTCCTTTCTCATTAAATATCGTGAAAAAGTCAATTTTTTGTAATTTTTAACTCTATAAGTGAGAGGGCTTTACTTTAAGTGAAGGAGGTTTTTTAGGGCCCTCCCCTTCACTTTCGGCCCGGTATGAGCCACCTCTGATCACCACTTTAGGCTTTGCGATATGACTTCAAGTCGACAGGATGCACCCTACCTCTCCTAGACGTTCTGAAACACTTAACTTTTAAGAGCCGGGTGGTACACATGCTGTACCGCAAGCCTTTTTTCCTTTGAGGTCGGTGTTGAAATCTTCGCTTCTGCCCTTTGGAGATGGGGATTTTTCCAAGATTTCGTACCTCCTTACTGGGGGATTACGGCTTTGTATTCGAACGGTGAAGTCATAAAATCTAAGTGCTTGTCGTTACACCTTTCAGAGGAAAAGGAACCTGCAGTTCAACAGTTGTACCGTCCGTCTCGAAAGGAAAACTTCTAGACGAATAGCCTGGATCCAAAAGGTTAACTAAGACTCTGTGTATAATGTATTACGCAATATGAAGCTATGTGGAGGACAAGTTAGCATAGCCATTGCATCAATCAAATTTTGGAAGTTGAGGAGGTTTCTGTTAAAAAAGGATAATGACTTATAGACTAATTTTGAAAAAACCATACTTAAAAGAGATGCATAAAAATACTTTTGAAGTGCAAAACTTTTGTTTAGTCCTTTTAAATAATATGTTCAGATTGGTAACTTTTATTTTCTGTATTTCCTTAGGTGAATACCACTGCTTGTTACAAATAACATCCTTGCCTGTTGCTGTTTGCTTTGGATCTGCCACCACTAGGGATGAGGCGAAAATTAATTCTGCACGCAATGCTCTGAATTTCATCCAGCTAATGTGCAAAAAATGATTTTGTGCCAAAATGAATTCTGATGACTACACTGCAGGTAAGGATATGAAAAACATTTTATAAACATTAAAAATGTTGTTATTATTCTTTTTTTTCAGTAAGTGAAAAAAGTTTAATAGTTTGAATTAAAATGTTTAAGTTTTGTACCAAATGTTGAAGAATAGCGCAAGGATTTTCACTACATGTTTTGCATTATTTCATCACTTTTTTTATTTATGTTATTTTAAAACTAAAAAGAAAGTTTTTTTTTTTAATTCATAAAGCAGTTAAATAAAGATTTTTCCTTTTCTATATATTTGGATTTTGTTAGGAACAAAATATTTTTTTGCTGAAATTAAATAAAATACTGCCATTTATTGGTTAATTTCACTTAATGATTGTTTTCATTGACACTAAGTTACCAAAACTTTAATTCATTACTGGCAATTTTTTGTAATCGAGAATTGCAACCAAGCAATTGTACTCAGTATTTTAGTTTTTGCTTTTCCGATTTTTTATTTATTCTAGACAGAGTTGCTATTTTGTCTACTATTTTATAATAAGTCCAGGGGGGCAGAAGAAATTGGACAAAATAGATGTATTGGACATAATGAAAATCCACAGATTTTTCACATTATGTTTGATAATGCAAATACTGTTGGCCCCGTTTAATCGAATAGTATTTCTTGGAACCAACAGTATTCGTTTAAGCGGGGCCGACAGTATTACGAGGATGCAATAGAATCATTATACCATTTGATTGTAAGTTTTATTATCCCTTTAAGTCGATCGTTTTATAGAAGCATAACAATTGTAATATAATTAATCCGCAAAAGTTATTATCTTTTGTGAAACAATTTTTTACTTTAAAAGTAATCACATTTATCAAAATGAAATATATGTTGAACATAATTTGAACGGCAATAATGCTATCAATTCAAACAGAAAGCACCATTTTATCATGAAAAAAACATTGAAAAAAACATAAAAAAATATAATAATGATAAAAAATAAATCCTAAATTATTAGTTAGTGGTAAAAGATAACAATAGGTTGAGAAGGTAAATTTAATGAATATTGTAAACATTTTGTATTAAAAAAAAAGTAATAAATTCGGGATAAAATAGGCTCAGCATGTTCCTTCTCTGAATTCTGAAATTGCAATCCACGGTCAACAATTTTAGAAAGTCTTTTTGCTAAATTACGCTCACAATTTTTAAATCTCAAATTTGTGTGTCAAAAGTTTTTCATTTCATTTCACTTATAAATTTAAAATAGAAAAAATGCATGTTTCTCTTTCCTTCCAGGTGTTCAACCCCAGACATGATGCACCCAGCATTATGAGATATCTGGTCGGATTGGCCATTTTTACTTCTCTGATCAACCTAATTGGAACACTACTTCCGATGAGAACTATCGTACGACTTCTCTCCCTGGTTAAAAATCTTTTTTAGCCATTCATGACATTTTGTATAGCCTCATTAGAGAAGTTAAGTATAAGTTTTAGAGTACAAATCATTTTGTAAAGTACAAAAAATCGGTTTCATAGTACAAATTATAATACAGGATTTATCTTGATGATTTTAAATCTCTTAGATTGGAATGAAAATGTGATATTTTTAGACTTGATTTTAAATCATTCAAATATAATCTACATGTGAACCAAAATGTCAAACGATTTCCATATACAGTCAAAACATTATTTGTAAGAATTTTAGTCTATCTAACTTGTTTCTTTATAAGTTTCTTTTTTGAGACATAATTCCCAGTGGCCATCGACCTATTAAAAAACGTATGTTAAAAAAAAAAAAAAAAAAAAATCAGGTGTTGAAAAAAAAAAAAATCAGCATTGGTTTTATAATTTATTATTTTTGCATAATTAGGCTTTAGGAACCGGCGGTACACATGTTGCACCATAAGTCTTTTTTCTTTAGAGGACGGGGTTGAAATTTTCACTTGAACCCTTCGGAGCCGGGGATCTTTTCAAGGTTTTATACGTCTGGTACGACAGTTTACACCTTCTCTTTTCAATGGAAAAGAAATCTGTGGTTCAACTGGCGTACTAGCTGGGTCGAAAGAAAAATTTCTATATGAACAGCCCGGATCCAAAAGGTTAATATTGCTATTGTTTGTATTTTATCATTTTTTGCTTGTTTTGATAGTACTTAGTACGTAAAAAAAAGAGAAGATCACTGCATTTATACTTGCCTATATTTGCCAAGAGGTTTAATATGTGGAAATCATAGCATAGGATTCAACATATACAAAAGGCAAAACATTAAAAAAAATCCTGAAAGATACTTGCAAATCTGGATGTTTTCCAGGTTTCAACATGATTCTTTTATCTAAACATAAGAAAAATAAATGTTGGCATATTCTGATTTTACGTTATACTGTTTATCTGTTCATTAAAGACTTTTAATTATAGTTAAAATTTCAACTATCTTGATATTGCTGGAAATTCTTAAATCCAGATCATTAAATCCTTAATACAGCCGATCGTAGGAAAATGCAAGCTAATTTTAGGAAAATGGAAAGTTAAGCGAAACAGATTTTTACAAACATGAACTTTGTTAAACTCATTTCAAAGTATAGTACTTAAATTTTGGCTTTTTACTTTTATTGCCTTACGTAACTTAAAAAGCAATATCTTAATTTTTTACCCATTTGTTGTTAAATCACTTTTCAGGTGTAGTATGATGATATATATCATCCAACAACGCTAGAAAAGCTGCAAGAGCTCGAAAATATAAAGAAATTATGTAGGTGCCCAGAGTTTCTGCTTGGTCATTTATGTATAGCTAAAGGAACTTAAATGCTTGTTTTCTAAAAGAATCCATTTGGTAGGAACTACTTTTGTAGTTTGAACGTCAGTTTACTAAAAACCAGTAGTACATTTTAGAGTGTTATACAAAATTTTGCCTTTTTATAGGCACATTTAAAATGCATTTATTTTGTACTGACATTTCATGATGTATCAACTGTATTGAAAAGAAAATTAGGAATGTATTTTTATCCTTTTTTGTTTGGTGCTTTGTGTTATATTACAAATACGAATATATTTTATTATTTAATTTTTTATAACCTATTTCTGAATTCCCTATTTTATTTCTAACAGTCTTAATTAAATAGGTTAAGGGGTCTTTGTATTTCAAAGAACATGAAAGCTATACTCCCCCCCCCCCCCCACACAGCACGCATTCCGCATGTAGAATTGAAGCTGATAATTGCTGTTTCAATAATAACTGACCTCTTCCCTGCATGAAAAGTTTTCATCTATACCAATGGTACGAAGATTATTTAAAAAAATTACTTACAAAAGCTCCTTTCATCTTTCATAAGGAATAAAAGGTGTTGAGTTTTCTGTGTAACTTTTGACAAATTTATTTCTTAAAAAAACTAAACATGATCTATTGATAAAACTAGATCAAAAACAAACTTTTCAAAAAATCTATGGCCCAATATTTTTGATATTTTTTACAGGATGCAGTTTTTTGTATTTATTTATAATGATTATATAATATCATTCATGCAAAATCTTATGTAAAAACAATGCAAAATTATGTGCATAACCTAAGTTCTTACACTTGACTTTTACATAAGAATTGTAATGTAACAATTTTACTGTTACTATGTTCTTCAATGTTTCAATTACTGTAATTTTATATAATTTTTGTGAAGAAATTTACTTTGTTATTCTCTAATTACGTTACGATGACTAATCAAATATTTTTATGCATTTCCAAATGAATTAAAATATAGTAATGCCGGTTATAAGAACAATCAGTTAACAATTAATTAATTTGACAAATGATTAAAGTCATTTCTTTGCTTGATGTAAATATTAAACTTATGAGTATTTCTCTAGTCAAAGCAGGAATAATTGTGACAAAATGTAAAAGATCTACAAAATTTAAAATAGCCACAGATTGAAAAGGGGGGGGGGGGGCATATGTTGTTACTTTAAATATAAGTTGGTGAAAAAATTACTTAACCCTAATAATTAACTTTTCCAAGCATGAAAACTTTTTAAAGCAAAATCTTATTTATGTTATTTGTTTTTGGAAATTTTAATCAAACTTTCAATACAAAATTGAAACATAATTTTTTCAATACAAAGGTAAAACCTTATTCAAGTATAGATATTCTTTTCCGACTTGATAATGGTTATTTTTGTAAAATTTAGAAAGAATGGACGAATTAATATACTGCAAGATATTTTTTAGCTATTGAAAAAAGAACAGAAATACATCGTGATAAAACAAGCGCAAGACGTCTACTAAATTATAAAGGAGAAATCAATCACTTGTTGGAAGGGGAACAATTTTTGATGAGGTGAATCCCCTAGCAACTTCTTGAAAGATAGATGAAAATGATTAAAAAAATTAAGACAAATATAATTGAAATTTGGACACAAAACTCAAAATGTGCAACACTTTTTTTGTCATTACATTGTTGCATATTAGAGCTGGTTTGCGGCAAAAGAGAGTTATTCATGAACCTGATGTGACCAATGCAAAGACGGGATATTAAAACTTCATAGCATCTGGCATTTTATTATGAAAATAATTGAAGTTTTAACTTTAGGTTTTATATGTAGCAAGTATAATTTTATGGTGATAATACATTTTGAAAATATATCAGTAACATAACAAATATTCTTTTTATTTACTCTCGAATATAATATTTTTTCCCACATCTTCTTTTTCATATCAGAACCTCACATATTCTCAATCAATTTAGACACGAGTTTCAAATGTAGATTAGATGTCACAAGAAGGTAGAAACCACTTATGTCACAATTATTCCTGCCAATTGTTGTGTTATTTATACCGTCATTGGAAATAGGGGTTGATCATAGAGGTTTGAATGGCTAATGCATAGAAGGGAAAAGTTCTGCTCATACTGAGCCGAGCACATAAGATGTTGTGATATGAATTGTCGTCATAATCTTGTAAAATCCCTCATTGTGTGTTATTTGTACTTAGTTTGCCCGTATCACCATTAATGTTACTTGTGACTTGTTAGTAAATGTTGTGGAAGTAGTCTCTAACTAGAGAGTTCAAAAAACTGTAGAAGTATTGTACAAGTGGGAGCTTATTGTAATTCAGAATACTTAAATAAATCTTTTGAAAATGTTAGAAAGTAATCAATCCATAGCAAGAAATATAGTCCTGCAGATTATCTACCTCAGTAGTGCCCAACCTTTTTTTACCCGAGGGCCGAGTTTTATATTAAAATGGTTCTTGCTGGCCACAACACATAAAATTTAACTTCCCTAATAGTCTAGCGATGTTTTCGAGGGACAATTTTAAGACATCTGGCTCTTTAATATATATTTCTCTATGCTCTTCCAAGCAGCTGTCAAAGCAGAGTGTCTGGCAGCTGAGACTGGTTGCATTTTTTATTGCGCATCACATTTTTGCTGCTAAAAATAGTAATTTTTTAACCATAGAAGTCAGAAACTTAATTCAGAAACTTAAACCTGTCGTAAGTGTGTCATGTAATATATCGATGGAAAGCTCTATTTCTTGCCATTACAATAGTTTTTGAATTTTTATTCTACTATACAGGGTTCATACTCAAATTTGAATATTAAAAGTAAGGAGTTTTGCAGGAGTTCATATCAATTTTTAAGGACTTTCCAGTCGAAATACTTATTTTTTAGCAACATATCTCAAAACATTTTTTAAACTTTTATATTATTTATTTTTGCCACCACACAATATATTGAGTGACATACTAAATTGAAAGTCAAATATGCAGTTATTGCTACTTGAATGTTAGCAGACTCAGAATTAAATTCGAGTATGGGGGGGAGGGGATTAACCATTGAAAAATATTTTATTTTAAGAATGAATTTAAAAGAAAAATAAAAAATAAAAATGTAAAGAAAAAAAATGAAAATTAGTATTTTCTTAAAAACAAGACACTCCTTAATAATTTTGTAACTAGAATCAGCATAAAAAATTAATTATTAAAATAAAAATTGCAATAAGCTAACTGAAAATAGTAGAGGTTAAAACAACTTTCAACTCTCTTAAGCTTTGACGATTGTCACTATTAAAGAGCATAGAATTTTACTTAAAACTGCTCAAATTAATGATTTAAAGGAAAAATAAAAAATTTTGGTCGTTTGCATCTTGACAGAGTACAGTAATCGTCATAAATACGGAAAATCTTATTCCAATGGCGGATGCAAAAAGATCGCGATTTCCAAAATGAACGAATTAAAAGGGGAAAAAAGGGACATATAAAAGGATTTATTTAAGTAAAAATGTTTTAAATTAACATTTTAAAGCTCTTCGGTAAACATAATGGTGATAGCAATAAAGTAATTGAAGCAAAATTTAAATTAAATCTGACTTAAATTTCCAATTTTTTTGTCTCTCATAAAAAACACGGAATTTCGCTTGAAAATTTTGAATTTTCGATTTTAATAGAAATAAAAAGACATTTTACTTATTTTCCTTTTAATAAAGCAAAGTACGCACCAAAAATCAGAAAAATTCTATTCCCAAACCGGATGCAAACAGATTGCATCATTTAAAATGAAGGCGTCATAAGCATAAAAACGGCAAAAGAAACAAGGTACTAAAGCAAAAAAAAAGTTTAAATGTCCTTTTAACAGGTCGATTTGATCAGTATTATTAATAATTATCGACTTAATCGTCGAAAATCTGGAGTAAGGAAAAAAAAATCGGTTGTAGGAAGTTAAAAGCATAGCGAAAAATACTAGATTTCCGATATTAACACCTGAAAAAATAGCAGAATTCCAGTATAATACTCGAACAATCTTGGGATTTGTGGTAGAAGAAAATATTCAAGGGCTTGTATTCACAGAATTAAAAATAAGGAGTTTGTAAGGAGATTATGGCAAAATTCAGGAGTTTTAAGGGCCCTTATTTTTTCTTGTTAAAAAGCAGGAGTTTATAAGGAGTTTGTAAGGAGCGTACGAACTCTGCTATAATTAAAAAATAAGTTGGTTTAAAAACTCTTTTGTTTTTGTTTTTTAACAGCTCTGTATTTTGTGCAATTTTTGAAGTAGAAATCTAAAACTTGGCAGGATTATTCATCTTGTCACATGCCTCCTTCACACCAATTTTTGTTGAAATCGGAAATGGTGAGATCAAAAACTATTTTTCATCATTGATTTGACGTGAAATTGCCTAAAATGACTTAAAAAGCATGCAACCACTCTCGGCTGCCAGATTCCCGGCATGCTGCTCAGAATAGCATAGGGTAAGATATATTAAAGGGCCAGACATCTTAAAATAGTTGTTTTTCGATGTTGCTAGCTAGCACTTGGACTATAAATTACAAAAAAAAAATTAAAAACCCAATAATTGTTGTTATGATTAGTTGATGTTTCTTTTACTGAATACATGTTTTTCAGACCAATTTACGAATATTTAGCTCTAAATCTCTGACATTTTCAATTTATCATTAAACAAAGCAACGGGACACATAGGTCATTTGTATCATTAAACAAAGCAACAGTGCCAGATGTTTCCTGTGAGCCGTAGGCTGGGCACTACTGACTTACCCAACTAGACTGCATTTTTAGTTATCTAGTACCTCAGATAGTCATTTTTAGTTTTCTTATTTCTGTATATGTTTTTTGTATCATTTTTCAGTCCTCTTTTGTTATAAATGGATTTTTATTTTGGCATCTGGTTTTACTTTATTCTTTTCTGATCTTTATGTTTTATTTCACCCAAGTACACACAGTAGAACTGCAGTAATCCCAGTGTGTTGAAATCATTGCTGTTTTCGATGACCACTTCAAAATATAACAATTAGTTAAAATTTATCTAATTCCAAGCAGAAAAATAAAGATGTAATAGGTTAAAACTTACAAGTACGTAAATTGCAATTTATTTATTCACAGAAAAAACCTCCCTCATTTTTTAAACCAATACGTCATTCTAGATTATGAAATAATGTAAAAATATGACTCTTTTTACCCCCTCCTATTGTATCACATCATTCATTAAAAGTAAAAGGCAAGCTGTGTGTTAAACTTTCTGGTAACGTTAATTTTAATAAGAAGCATATTGATAGAATATTTTAGTTTCTGTCTTAAGTATTATCAATTCCAGATCATACAAGGTTTTTGACAGGTAGAATTCTACTGTATGTACTTTCTGATATGTTTTTATTTAAAACTCTCACCGTTTTTAGTTGCATTTTAATTTTAAATACCATAAGGCTAGTTAAAAGCTTCAGGTGCCGTATGCTAAAAAAATTTACATTTAACATTAGATGTTAAGTTATAGACTGGCAAGTCAAGCATAAAACAAGCATTGATTCAAGGAAAAGACACTTCAAAAAGGTATGATTTTATATATTTATCTTTCTAAAGCATTGAAATATAGTGCTACTGTAATGGAGGGATGAAATCAAAAGAATAATTGAAACTTTCACTATATAAGTTGCACTTCATACACTCAAACCTGTTTTTATGCAGTGAATAGGAACCAGGAAAAAAAAAACAAAACTTTTAGTGCAGTAGAAATAAGCTGAAAAACACCTTGGGGTCGAACAAATTGCAACAGAAACAATTTCTATTGGAAATGGTAGGTAACAGGCTCCTAATGAACATCATAAAAGTATACATCCGCACTAGTGGGACAAATATGTTTTTTGGCCGCCATCTTGAAAAAACATGAAAAATTTTCAAAAATTCAAAAAAAATTATGTTCGGTATCAAATGAAAGGAAATTTTAAGCTAAAAGGGGATAAAACATGGAATACTTGAAGTGAAGTGAAGATATTAAAAATATGCACCCGTACTATCGTGCAAAATGTGTTTTTTTCGGCCGCCATCTTGAAAAAACCGAAAGAAAATTCAAAAATAAAAATAATTAATGTGCGTTATCAAATGAAAGGAAATTTCATGCTAAAAAGAAATACAACATCTGATATTTCAAGTGAAATGAGCAGTATAAGAGTATACAACCGTACTGTAGCGAGAAATGCCTTTTTTAGTCGCCATCTTGGAAAAGAGTGGATTTTGTTTAAAAACATAAAACATATATGTGGTGTCGAATGAAAGATAATTTCATACTGAAAAAGGAAGTGATTTCAGTTTAGACTAATAATTATAAAAAATAACGAAATGGGGCCCAAAACACTGAATTCTTTTGTTGTGGCAAAAACATCATTTATTGATCCAAGAGGATTAGAAACCGTGAATAACTGTGCCTCCAAGTTCATCTTTATTAAAGTTAAATAAATACATTTTCTTTAAGAGTTAAATTGGATGATTAAAATAATCTATAGTTTGGAAAAATCATGTAGTTAAAGAAGTTTTCATAAAATAAAATATTTATATCCATTAAAATGAAATATCATCTTCATCATCAAATCCAAAATGTCCCCTGTGTTTGTGCGGTTCTTTAACCCTTCACTGCATGGTGTGCCAGATCTGGCACAAACCAAATAAACCCTCATATATTCCTATGATTTTTAAATGCAGTTAAACTGAGCTTTGTGCCCCTTCTGGAACATTGCTATAACAGTTTAGTGTGATTTTCATGCACTAGTTAGTTGCACTAGTCTAGGTATTACAGTTCTTGCTTTTGAAAGAAAGAGTGTCTGCATTTCCGTTAGAAGTGTGTTTAGTCATTATTTCCTTTGTTCCAAAAATGTTTAAATACACTTAGTGGAAAGTTTGTTTATACCACTTATGACACAAAAACATTGTAGATTATTACAGTTATCGGTATATAAAGCATATGCTATGTGCTTTGTGCCATATATAGAACAAACAATTAAAACATCATTTTTGGTGCACATTTTTAAGATTAATTTTTTTCTTCATTTTTCCTGAACTCAGGGTTATTTAAAAGGTAACAAATGATTTTTTTCATGAAAATATAAAAAATCGTGCAGTGAAGGGTTAAACAACAGTTTTTACAAACTAACGAGCATGGAAGTCTATATTGACAACATATACATTTTGTAGTGTTATATGGTTCTAATTATGTTTAAGAGTTTATTTGGTGCTGGGATCAAGACTGTGAATATGGGCTGAAATTCTCCGTCTATACCAATTGCCATCCCCGAAGTGTGGCATTAAGAGTTTGTGATTCAAGGTTCTACCAATAAAGAACTGCAAATGTATTCGATATAGCTGATATTTCACTGCATTTAATGTAGGAGGCGACGAGCAATGCGAATTCATTTTTAGCTGAAGCCATTTTTCTCAGTTATTGAATGTAGGGATATGCATTTAAGTGACCTGCGTCGATGTTATCTCCATATAGGGAGCCAATTATTTTACAACAAATTTCGATCAAATATTCCTTCGTAACATCTTTCAATGATCTGAAAAGGCAATCCTAATCGCTTTGAGTATCAGATTTTATCACATTTTTGAAAAAAGGTTTACTTTTGTCATGTAAAGCACTTGGGGTGTCACACCATGCCCATGCGTGAACAGAAGGTAAAGTTTTGCAAGCGTTCTCTCCGATTGTTATTTGAATAGCTTGAATGTTACGAACCTTATTGGACTGTGTGGCCACCAGGGTTGTCATTTCGTCCACTTTTTTGTAAAAAGTTCGGGACGCCGGAAGAATTGGACGAAATGGACAAAATTGGACGAAATGGACAAAATGGAAGAAATGAAAGAAAAAACACATTTTTTTCATACGTTTGATGTATAAAAATGTTATGATTTACAATTAGTATCTCTCTTGCATTACCCATTTTTCAAAATTGAATGATGGTATCATACGAAAAAAAAAAAAAAAAAAAGAATGGCAATTAACCCATTGATTTTTAACTAATTTTATTTGAAAGAAATAAAATTTAACATAGTGAAAACACTATTGAGTGTAACATTATTGTAGAGTAGACAAATAGAAAAAAAAAGTTTTTCTTTAATACATATTTTTAAAAAGAAATTAAAGAGTATTCTATTACCTTAGATATTTATTAACACAATACCATCCCTTAAAAAGTAAACTTTATATGATATTTTCTCATAAATTCTATATTTAAATTATGTTTGAATTAAATACACAAATAAATGTATATCATTTGTATTTGAAAATACATTAGATGCTACAAGAAATATTGGTTTAATTTTGATTCATTTGGTCATTTTACGTTATATTTTTTGAGGATTTAATGAATGTTGCCCCATTGTAAAATATTTATGTACACAGCATTGTTTTATGGATATATTAATGTTATTACAGGAACATATTTCATTTCATTGAAAATTTTCTTTCTCAAATCTTTTAAAATTTTTATTTCTACTTAAATATTTTATATACACTTTTATATTGGCAATGAAACTCCTTCACAACAAATAAACATCTTAAAATTGTTTACTGCTAATGTGTGCTTTCATAAGCATTAAATCTTATCGTTAACATTCATTTTATACAGATACTATATTTTTATAGTACCTGTTGTTTATTAAATATTTGTTTGTATACATAATTATGTGTGCTAATTTTGATAATAAAACTATTACCTCATTTAAAAAAATCAATATTTTAAAACATCACTTTCAAACTTTGGATTTTTTAATCAAGAACTGTCATTTCCTTTCAAGTGGACAAAATGGACGAAATGGACAAAATGCTATTTTGTCCAGGGCGGTTTTTTCCGGCAGTTTTTTCACCCCGGACGAAATCAAACAACCCTGGTGGCCACACACACAGACTTCATTAAAATATTCTTAGATGAATGGTATAGTAAAAGAATTAAAATATCTGTATCATCCGCAACTACTATCATATGTTTCTGGGCTAGCTTTATAGCTTCTTTAACGATAATCGTGCTTGTGCCACTTTCCTCTTGAATCGACACCGCCTTTCAAAACAACTGGCCAGTATGTTGACAAAACGTTGTTTGTTTACAGAATTAGAGATAAATTTGTCTTTTTTTTTCCAAACTATAAGTGAATTTTCATCAAATATCTTTAACTGTTGTTTTCTTCATGCGTAATCTCTGCTCCAGATTTTTTATGTTGGGTTTCTTGTACCCGTTTCATACTATGGTCACTTTTCCATATCTTTTATTAACATATGCTTCGTGTCAACTTATAAAATCTTTAAATGTTGCTGAAGCAGACCATGGTAATGGGTGAACTAATGCACCTCCATCAAGAACGTAGGAAATACTCTAATACAAATGTATCGTATTGACATTCAAGGTATCTAACGATACCTTGAATTTACCAATAGAGATTTATCTGTTTTTCTCATTTTCTGAGTACTACGGTTAAATAGTGCAGTTGGTGGAATAGATAATTCGTAACTGAAAAATTCACTTGCTTCTTGAGCACTATTGTCTAAAGAGTTACAGGTAAGCATCTTCTGTGTTAAGAGACGTAGATCTACGTAGTGGAGTCTCACCAGCAATAATTCCTTTTGTCAGTACTTTCATTGTTACTGCTTTCAGTAACGTTTGATCTTTGAAACACTTGCTGGTGAGTTCATCTTGGATGTTTCTTCCAATGACATCAGCATTTTTTGCAGTAACTTTGCTTTTGATATTCGTTATTCCGTTAAAAATGTTCCATAAACAATATGAAAGAACAGCAAATAGATTGTGGTCTGCGAAGAATCGCATTACCTTTTTTACATCTTTCAAATCTCTTGCCATCCTTACATCTGTCAAATCGGTATACTGTTCACTACCAATGCGTGAAGCATTGATCAGAAAGTTTAGTGAACATGTTATTTCACTGCAACTAGAATGGCTCAAAATCAAAGTTGCACGCTTAATTACTTCACCATTTTTCACCTTTAACTTCTTTTGAAAACTTCCATGAATATCCTTTTTCAATAAGAAATTTCCTTTCATTTGATACCGTTTATGATATGTTAAAAAAATCTTCACTATTTATATGCCAGATATTATATTCCGTTTCAGCATGAAATTTCCTTTCATTCGATACCACATATGATATGTTTTATGTTTTTAAGCAAATCCACTCTTTTCCAAGATGGCGACTAAAAAAAGGATTTCTCGCTACAGTACGGTGTATACTCTTATAATGCTCACTTCACTTGAAATATCAGATGTTATATTCCTTTTAAGCATGAAATTTCCTTTCATTGGATACCACACACTATTTTTTTGAATTTTTGTTTTTTTTTTCTGATTTTTCAAGATGGCGTTCGAAAAAAACATTTTGCACGACAGTACGGGTGCATATTTTTAGTATAGCCACTTCACTTCAAATATCCCATATTTTATCCCTTTTCAGCTTAAAATTTTCTTTCATTTGACACCGCACTTAATTTTTTTTAAATTTTTGAAAATGTTTCATGATTTTTCAAGATGGCGGCCAAAAAACATATTTGTCCCACTAGTACGGATGTATACTTTTAGTATGTTCATTAGGAGCCTGTTACCTACCACTTCCAACAGGAATTGTTTCTGTTGCAATTTGTTCAACCCCTAACGCTATTTCTACTGGACTATTTATAAGTAAGAAGGGCATTATAACCATGGATGCCGGTAAGGTCATGTTTCAAAGGTGGGAAAATATTTGAGTCCTCTCCCCACATTACATGCTTGCGAAAATAGATCAAATAAATATGTATTGTTGATCTAATTGTGTGAAAAGTAGAATGTTTGTGCTTAATTTTATTTTTAGCAGTAACTTTTGATATAAGTGCAGTATTGAAACAGAAATGGGGGGGGGGGGAGAGATTTTTGAAATTTTAGTTCTAAACACCTAATTTTAGACAACCTTTCAAAATATTAGGATGCGAATTGGCCATCTTTGATGATGTAAGGGGAAGGAGCACCGGTACTTTTCACTAGCAATTTTAGAAAATTGAAGTTCCAGAATTAAAATTGGACATGATCTCTGATAGAGAGTTGATTTCAGGAGTTGTCCTCCTGAAACTTTTTTGAATTGCGGTCTTATAAATGAAATTGTAGGGAAAGAAAGGGGTCTGAAAGAACTCATTTGCGATTGTGCAAATTCAGAAGCGGGAAAGGGATCGCCCCAATGCAAGACTTAGGAGTGAAATAATTAAACCACACTTCTAGAAATTCAATTTTATTTTGTTTATTTGTGGTGTTTCTTAGGAAGTGAAAACTGTAGGAATGAGAATTTTTTTCTGTCCTGTTATCCACCTCCGTGATTTCGTAAAGATTGAGTCTTGCACCCATGATTATAGCTCGTCAAGTATTATTTTATAACTAAAAAAAATGACAAAAACAGGTTTGAGTATATTGCTTGATTAACAAATTAAATGCCACCCAGTCTCTAGGCTAGACTTTTTGTTCAAGCCTTGTCATTCTGTGGTGTCTTAAGTGTTAATAATCAGTCTTAAAAACTGAAAAGTCATTTCTAAATTTTCAGAAATTTAGTAAGTTAGTGTGAAGGGGGGGGGGGAGTGTCTTGGATTCTGGGAAGTAAGTCAAAGTATTTAGTAATTCTAGAAAGAATTTTCACGGGAATACAAAGCTACAAACACTTGGGGTAAAGCTGCTTTTTTTTTTACACATCTTCCCTTAGACAAAAGGTTCAAAGTATCAAAAAATTTTGTTAAGCTTTTGGAGTGGGGTGAGGGAATCAATCATGAAAGAAATTGTTTCATAGATTTTGCCATCACTCGACAGGGATGGGCACCTTTGAAATAAATATTTTGAATTTTACATGGTGACTGAGAGGAAAAATGTAGTTCTTTCTTTGCTATGTCATCTTAATGAAACGTAGAACTCGTAAAATTTAATAAAAGAATATATACATTTTATTGTACAACAAATAAAAAATATATAAATAACTATAGTCATAATGTATCAAGACTTCAACTCAACCAATATATTGTAGATTTTTACATGATTATCACTGCTACAGCTTGATAACTGAAGCATGTTTGATTTGACGTCTTTATCACCAGCTTCTCCAGTGGTTGGGGAAAATCTTAGTCTGTTGACATTCATATGATGTGCAATACTGAAAACTTGTTAAAGAAATGCCATTCTTATGTCTTTAAGCTAAACCAATCAACTTATAATAAAGAAAAGTTACTAATAATAGCTTAGTTAAAATTTTCAATAAAAACTTTTTAAAAGCTTGATAGTTGTATAAAAAATATATTAAAGGATACTTTTGATTTAATTTGTGATGTAAGGTAAATCCCAATTCTTTACTCCAGGCACCAAGTAGGATATAACCACTTTCTAGGCCAACAGCAAATATATACCTGAAATGAAACCTAGTTGAAAATAATCCAAAACTTTTAATCTTCCACGTATTCTTAACTTTGTACTGATAAATTTACTATTCTTTCGACATAATCATCTTTATTTCACAAAATAACATTTAAAAAAAATAATAATAAATAAATAAGTTCAGAATTTGTGTTAAGTAATGCCAGAAAAGTATTTGAAGTTCAAGTACTCTTTTTTTACATTTAATATTTATTAGTTACAAATAGAGATGAAAACGGTTTCCGGGGGGTTTATTTCTACTCGGGGGAAAAAAATGGACATTTTGAAATTCTTTGGACAAAAATATTAATATTTAAATTCCAATGCTTTTTATTTGTTTAAATATATTTATATGCTGAATATCCCACTTGAAACAGTTAAGGGTAGTTATAAGCAAAATGTTTTCTTTACATAATTATTTATACATTAATTCAATCACCAGTTTGTTTCAGCTATCTTAACCAGCTCTGAAGCTGGTTAACAGTTTCATATTTTGACTAAACTACTTGTATTGAACATTGAACAAATATGAGAAGAGTGTCATTATTTTCGTGTTCAAAGGGGGGGGGGGCGAGGGAGCATACAGCCTGATAGATTCAGAACCCCTGCATTTAACTAGCACAATGCAAAAATTTAATTAACAAGTCAATATTTTTAGCTCATCAATCCTACAGCTCACTTCCTGCTCATTTGCAGGAGATAGAGGGTAAATTCAGAAATTAAAATTCTGAAAGGACACTATAATCACACATACGTCTTTAGTAATAGAGATTATATCACCTGTTGTTAATAGAGCTTGGAGCAAAAGAAATAGCTGTAGCAGAATCTTCAACTTCTAAAGCTTTGGAACTTAGAAGAAATTCATCTTTTTCAGCAGCAGTTTTACCCCAAACAGCAACCTAAAAAGGTAGTATTGTTAATTGTGAAGTTGTATACAAGAATCTTGATTGTTCATCAGCAAAACTAGAACATACCTTTTTGTCTCTGGATGCTGTTGCAAAAAATAAACTATCATAAGTCCACGAACAGCTCCAGATAATTCGAGAGTGAACACTATTTTTCTTGTCCAAGGATGCAATTTTTTGATATGGGGGAGCTAAACCGAAAAATGCCAATGGGTATTGTGAAGCAAAAATAGAACATCTTGCATTTATATGAGAGAAATATAGAAAACATTATTAAAAGTTGATATTTTCTACTGATAAAATGATGATTTAAAAATTATAATAAGTTCATTTATGGTCTTATGAAGAACAGACTACTTAGAGCAAACTTACCCTGATCAGGAAATCTGCGATAAACAGCCCACATTCGGTCTCTTGACACAGAAAGCAGGTATTCGTCATCTGGAGAAAACTCCAACTGAGTTACAGTAAGATTGTGAAAAAGTAAAGTTCCCAATTGCTTCCAGGTTGAAGAATTCCATAGGATAATTCCTGCATGTTCATATTTTGATGCCTACAGAAACAAATTCATTAGCTATTTTAAGAAAAGATATGAACAATGAAGTGCTCATTGCTCTATTATTTGAAACATAACCCATAGAAGCGTTTTCAGTATCCTTGTTACTATAAAACTTTCAAAAATATTATTAGATAGATTAAAAACATACATTAAATGGAAATTACAGTGTTCTGGGGTTTTTACCTTAATGACTTACTTGCAGAATCTCTTTTGGATTGTAAAAAGGATTGTTATGACACCAAAATACATATGAAGTAATTTTTTTTCATAATATTTAACCTTAAGGAGCCGGGCGGTACACATGCTGTACCGTAACTTTTTTTTAGAGGACGGGGTTGAGATTTTCACTCGAACCCTTAGGAGCCGGGGATTTTTTCAAGGTTTCATACGTCTGGTACGACAGTTTATACCTTCTCTTTTCAATGGAAAAGAAATCTGTGGTTCAACTGTCGTACTACCTGGGTCGAAAGAAAAATTTCTAAAAAACAGCTCGGATCCAAAAGGTTAATAACTGTTGTTTACATTATTGAACGAGTAAGTTTACTTTGGATTCACTACATTATTAACCAACTGTACACGTCTTTCTGACACAATTTTAAAAATGTTTACCCCCCCTCCTCTCAAAAAAAAAAAAAAAAGAAAAAATTTTCTGTTTTAATTCATTATTATTATTTTGTAAGTTGAAATCTTATGATCGAAAAATTATTTTCCTCTGAAAAATATATAAGCATAACATATTATAGAATGTCACAAGTTAATAACGTGTGGGTGGATGTGCGGATAGTAGAGGTAGTTTCTTTAGTAGGAATTTAGTTAATTACATAAATCAGGCAAACTTATTTTAATAATAGGACGATTATTATGTACTGCAATTATAACTCGGACCTTAAAATAAACACTAACTGTGGAATGAAGCCATTAAGTTCTTCGAAAAACAAAATATATGTAATAATAATAAATGCATATATGTCTCTCAAAGTTCAATACATATTACATTAATGAAGAAAAATTAACAGCGTTTCTAATAGGGAAAAAAGCAACACATGTACACAAATATTTTTTCACTCTAAGTAAAGTTATAATTCATTTCGTTTTTTACTACTTTACACTTTTTATTCCTTTTTTTTCCGGTTGAACTGTGTACTATTTTGATTTTTAAAACATATGTATTTTCAAATAATACTACGTGGAAGTTAAGAGGAAATTTTAAAAAGTAGTATACGCATACTTTCGTATACTATCACTGAATTCTGCCATTATGTTTATAGGTCCAGAACAGTGCTTGGAAAAACTACATTTATTTTGTAGCGAACTACAACTACAACTACTTTGCTATAAATGTAGTTAACTACAACTACAACTACTTGTTTTTAAATGTAGCGACTACAAACTACTTTTAAATTGTAGTCGCTACTTCGCTACTTTTAAAACATTTTTAAAAAAGCATACACCGTTTGCGGACTGATTAAAAAATTCGCAATGTGGTTTACATTAATATATTAACTCATTTGAATATGGAATAGATATGGGAATTGTTTTTGAATTTATTTGTTACTTTTCCTTTTTGTTCGTTCTTGTTTTTTTTTTTTTTTTTTTGCTAAAATTTTTCTTTTTTAGATTTTTGAAACAATTTTTACGAATATTCGCCGCAAAAAAGGATTCAAAAGTTAAAAGATTGAAAGAATTCAACCTTCGTTTTTTAAAAAATTTCTTCCAGGGAATTTTTAGAAACATGAAATTATATTGAAGGATTATAAAAATTTTGATGCCAAATAAACCAATGACATCAAATAGACAGAATGCATTTCGTCAAAATGATGTATCTAAGGATCAGCTCGAAGTCTTATGATTCTTATTTCTCATTGCGTCTGGTGCAAGATTTGCACCAATCAGAATCAATTAAACCTTTTTTTTTTTTTTTTCATTTATTTATTTATTTATTTTTTAATTTAAAAGTAGTTTCCAGAAATCGCTACAAACTACTATTTATTTTGTATCGTGCTACTCACTACTCTATTTTTTTCAAAAAGTAGTGCGCTACACTACAAACTACTAAAAAATGTAGCAACTACAGTAGTTTTGCTACATGTAGCGCGCTACTTCCGACCACTGGTCCAGAACACCTAATTATACCAAAGGCATGATGTGACGAGGGATGAGTGTTATTGATCAGTAAAAGATGAATCAAAACCTTATCAAAAAAAAAAAAAAACATTAAAACATAAAATTCTGCAAATGTTAAACTCAAAATTTTAGATTTCTAAAACACATGTATAGATTTAAAAATAAATAAATGAATAAAAAACTTTTTTGGACTTCATTAACATGCAATACACTCCTAAATTATTTTCTAAAATTTTCTGTTGAACAGCACAGAATCCTTCACATTTAAAGTGAAAGTTAGAAAAAATTAAATTTCTATATATAAGTTGAATCATAACTTCAAAGATTTTTTTTTTTAATTTCTGATGAATCATGGTTGATTAAGTATATAATCCAAAAAAATGTGCTATGATCATGGTAAAGCAGTATCAATTCCCAATTAACTGGGTTTTAGGAATATTTTTAATTTATGATCAGTGCATTGTGAAGAGATTCAGTAGTAAATTTCCGTTTTCAACTAAAAATAATAATGGTAATCTAGTTTGTAGAGTTCGTAAGTAGTAGATAATTAGTTCTTGCCTTTAAAGTTTTGAACAACAGCGATTTGGCGAGTCATTTTTTCCCACTAGCTTTAAAGTCAAGCCTTTTTTCAACTGTAAAATTTTGTCAAACATTATAACAGAAACGTATGACCAAAGATTAGGAGGAAAAAAGATTTTAGCAACTAACCTTACATGCTGATGCAATGATTGTGGAAGAATGGTTGGAAGCAACAGCAAATACTTCATAAGGGTGTCCGTACAATTTTTGCGACTCTGGCCACAAAGTGTTTTGCAACAGTGTCTCTTCAGTTGGTGGTGCTGAAATATATATTTTTTTCTTTGAATCACAATTTCTTAATATTTAAATTAAAGTTATTGAAAAAAAAAAAAAAAAAAGAAAGTAAATATTAAATCAACAAAGTGATAAAAGCACAAAGATGAGGGGATACAAATATATTTGGGGGCTACAAGGAACCTGTTTTTTAATGAAAACTAATTTGGGCTTGTGGAAGTAAAGATATACCACAAAAGCAATGAAGAGCAATAAATATATTAAATAATGAAAATACAGGACTAACCAAACAACCAATCAGAAAATTATGAACAATTGAGGAACCATTACAGTAACGAGAAGATAAATAGCAGTATCTGTAGGAATGAGTTTTTGAGAAATTTGAAGAAACCTGTTTTGTATTCCGTACTAACAATAGGGAAAAGTTCGTCTTTTCATACTTCATTTCCAGCAGAAACTGAATAAGCTCAGTTTGTGCAACAAATGATACAAAAGCAATAAAAAAAAGGAAAAGATTTATAGATTGTGCACTTTACTTTCTCATGGCAGAATACTTCTTTGGTGGTTTTGTAAGTTTCTCATAGAACTGCAGTATATTGTTTCATTTATCCAAAAAGTTTTTAAAATAATTACAGCTTGTAAACGCACAATATTTTATGCAGCCAAAATTGATATTCTTTTAAAATCCTAAAAGGGGTTTCAAGGTTGTTTCCAAAAAGAATTTTTTTAATTTTTTTACATCAGTAATACAATGTAACACATAATTTATCTACATAATGTAACACTCTAAATCCTGAATGTATGAAAAATAGGACAGTTTTATGAGAGCAATGAATAAATTAGGCCCAGAGTAAGAAGTTACAACTGATATACAGTCATCCCTCGTTATATCGCGCTTTTCGAGGGACAAGAAAAAAGTGCGATATATCCGAAAGCGCCATATAACCGAGGTCATAAAAAATAGTTTTCTATCCAGCATGCAAGTAAATTATACGTACACATACATAAAAATTCATTTATTCGCCTTGAAATCTTGAGTTTTATCTGGAAGCATTTTCCAGTATTGAGCAGCTTCATCAGCATTAGAGATTTGCTTATCTACAAAGTCTAGCTCAACAATTTTTCGATTCAATTCATCAGGAAAACATGCTGCTGCTGTATCATCGGCCGATCGTTTCCCCCCGCAAATTAGTAATTGGCCTATACCGTGTCTTTTTTGCCACTAAATGAGAAAGAGACCTTTTCTGAGCACCTTACATATTTTCTCAAAAATGGTTTCGAACTAATTTTTTTTTTTTTTTGGGAGACAAAAGAAAAGAGCGATATAACGAGGGGCTACTGTACCAAGGCTTTTCAAATCAGGTATAGCCTGAGTAAAAGTGTTTTCCGAAGTTCTGCAACAGATCATTAATTGCTTGAAAATGTTTCATGACGTGAATTCGAGAAAAATGCATAGTTAAATGTGTAATTTTTTGGGGTATCATTCCCCGATTATTAGCCATAGTCAGTGTCCAATCTAGGATTGGGAGCAAGCCTGGGACAGGGTGGCAAATTCACTCATTTCCTGTGTTTGTTTCGTTGAAACTAGGAAAAAAAATCTTGGGGGGGAGATAGGTAAGGGTAGTTTCAAGATTTTTCACAGGTTTGGATAAAAATGTGGATTAGAAACTGGCCTCTGTGATGTGAGGAAATCAAGCAGATTTTCTTTTTTTTTTTTTTTTCAAAAAAAAAAAAAAAAAAAACTGCTACCGATTGATTTTTAGTCTTTTTCAGTAATTTAACTGCTATTATTCTGCAAAGTTCATTATCAAAGAACACAAAATAAGCAATTTAGGGACCCACATAAGATAATTATATCTGTATAGTTTTTCAAGACTTTAGCACAAGAAAATGCATTCAAGAAACTACCAGTGGCTTTTAAAAAGCTTATTTCTTGACTAGAGAGTATTTGAGTATTGACAGAACTGTGTGTTAATTTTTTGATTAAGATGCTTTAAATACAAAATTATGGAAAATATTTTTACCAGTTAATGTCATTGGAGTGTAGTAAAATTCTGGATAGTTGTCCTTTATGGATTGAAATGAGTTAGGTTCATCTGAAGGGCTGATATTCTTCAAATCTTCTGGAAACACTGCTTTGTTGGATAAACCCAGAGAAGGGACGCTAGCTCCTTCTGCTAGCTAAACATAACACACGGACATTAAAGGATTAAAAAAGAAAGGAAGAGAGCAGGGATCGATACATTTAAACTTTTCTGGACGACTTCCTTTTTGTCTTAAAAGCTTAGCATTAATATATTTTTTTAAAATCATGGAAAATTTGATTTTTTAAATCATATTATAAATTTAAAAATATACAATTTGAAATTTCAAATACACTCTCAAAGCCAATACCAGATTGTGATAAAAGTCTTAAAAAAGGTAGAAAGATGCAAGGAGCCATATCACTGATTAAAATTGTTAAGATGTTTTTTCGGTGCAGAAATTCCTTGAACTTCAAAAACATTGAACAGAGCTGATTTTCAATGAAATGTAATAGGTGAAATTTTGACCATCTTTTCTTTTGCAACACCAATTACCGGAGCAGTTTTATTTACTAAGACTTAATAGGTGGAGTAATGCCAGGCTGTAATCTTACATGTTAAACTACCAGAGTGTTGATGAACAATAAATAAAAACAAGTATTGAGGTTAACTCTGAAAATACAAAATATTTTTGGTGTGGGCCATGTTCTATAGCAAAAGAAAAATAAGTTTTAAAATCTGTTTTGCCATTAAAAGTGTTGAATGCATCTAACAAAATAAAACCTTGAAAAAAAAAAAAAAAACATATTCACAGAATTTCAATTTTATGTTCCTTTTTTTCCATATTTTTCAACTCTTGACTTTTTTTTTTTGGAGTAATTGTTTTCTTTATACGTTTTCAACTCTTGACTGTTTTTTTGGGAGTAATTGTTTTCTTTATACATTTTCTAATGACTTTTCTTTTGCTCTAGAAATAGAAATTTCCATTATGCATTGCAGGAACAAAATAGTTGCCGATTTTTCTTCTTCGAAAACTACTCTTAAGACAAAACTGCATGAAAAGAACGGTCTCCTGACTTTGAAGAAATATAGAATTGATTGATTAACTGATATTGAAGAAATTTTTTTGATTCTTTCACTTATCGCATATTTTCAAAACACTATTTCAATCTCTTTTGATTTAAAAAAATCTAAATTTAACTTTGAACATAATTTTTTTATTTGACAAAATAACTTCTACAATCAAGCATAAAATTGTTTAAATAAAAGGTCCTTTTCAAAAAGGATAAACAACTAATACCCCCAATAAACTAAATGGTTTAACTTACATTTTGTTTCATATACTGTGATGTGTCAATTTTTGAAAGGTTTTCTAAAGTCTCAGCAAAACTTCTAGGAGCCTCAAAAACTCTAAGAACTTTTTCATCTCCCGCAGATACAAATTTGTAACGATTTAAGACGGATAAGCATGTCATGTCGTAACCATGTACTTGTGGCCGGGCTATCTCATACCATTTCTAAGTAAAAACAAAATAACTCATTGTAGAAACACAAGAATAATTCATTAATATAGCACACACAAATCATAATATAATTACTAAAATTTTCTGTAGCATTAAAATTTTTCAAAAAATGTAATGTTAAAGATAACAACTTGTAATTCAACATTAAACATGCACACAAAAATGGCATTCACTTTTTTGAGGAAACGAGTCAGCTAAACTTAAGATCATCAATACTTAAAAGGTATATTTAATTCAAAAGAAATTTAGAAACGCTTTTCTCAATTTTTTAAACTTATTCCTTAAGCACATCAAATCTGCTAAAAAGTATGTCATAATTCTAATAATCTAAACTGAAAAAAAGAGCTACCCATGCAAAAAAAAAAAAAAAATAACATAGAAACAAGTGTTGGGAATACGGGTCATTAGTTGCACCTTACGACCAATAACTTTGATTTGACCACTTGAGATTAAAGCCCATAATTAGTCTGAAGCCCCAAAGAAGAATACTTAGTGATGTTCTGCAACGTAAAATCATTTGACCAAAATTTTTCTACAAGTACAAGTAGAAGCGTGACTGTTTTCAAAAACCTTTATCCTAAAACCAAAGCAGTTTGGTACAGGACTATGAAAGAAATATTTGTGTATTTATTCAATACTTAGTCTTATTGCAGAAAAAAGCCTGAAATGTCTTCATTGAGGGGGAGTGAAACTTCACTTAAGGGGAATGAAACAGGTGTAGCCAAAGAATTTTCTGCCGAAAGCTGTAGAACTTTTAACTTATGTGTTTTTAACTAAACTTAAACATTTTTTAACTAAACATATTATTTTGTGCCAACTCTGCAGATTTTTTCCAACTCCCTGTTGCAGATTTGTCCTGCAGATTTTTTCCAAGTTCCTGCAAATGCTGCAAAAATTCGATTTTTCAATTTTCTGCCTAATAAGCATAATTTGCAGGAATTTTATTTTATTTTATTTTCAAATTTGAAGGAATCTGCAGAATTGTCCTAAATTTATACAAAATCATGTCTTTAGTTTGAAAAACTAATTGCAGAGATCTGTAGAATTTTCCCAAACATTTGGACAGAAATGTTCTGCAGCTCAAATATCTGTTCTGCAATTTGCATTGATAATTTAGCAGCATTCTGCTTTGGGTTCTGAAAAGCATTCTGAAGTTGCTGAGCTAATTTGTAAACGCAATTAATTTTGTCATCAAAAGTTTTTTTTTTAAGTACATTTTACAAATACGCTATCAGATGGGTAATGTGTAGCATACAGCAGTGGGTTTAATATATATTATTTTTTAGTATTTCGATACATTATATTTGACCCATTGAAAGTGGCACCTAGATTGTTCATTTTGACTACTAGAAATTAATACTAGGCTCCATCACGACAACTAGATTTATTTAAATTCCTTTTTCTAACACTGATAGGAACCAAAAATTTTCGGTGTCTCGCCATTATCCAACATTTATAACAGACTTTCAGACATGAAATTTTTGCATGACGAAAATATATTTTTTCCAAATTATGTATCTCATTTAAATGATAGGGAAACAATAATAGAGGTACCTTTGCATTTTGAGAAACAAAAGGTGCATGCAATCTTGTGGTTTGATCCAAACTGCAACTAAGTAAGTATTCACCATTCGTGTCCCAATCGATGTCTTGAACTGAGGAGTAATGGCCTCCAAACGATAGACCTGGTTGCCATATGCCAGCCTGCAACGAATAATTGAAGTTCAATAATTAATCATAAAGTGAATAAAAATCACACGGATACTGGATAAAACAGAAAAATTCTGCGTTTATTTTCATAATATAAATTCAAATAATTAGATACTTTCCTAGAAATAAACAAAAAACAGGACTTAAGAGTCCCAGATAACTTCAATTTTTAAAAGCTCTTTCTTAGTATTGTTGGAATTTTTTACATTCAAAAAAGTTAAATTAGATTGTAACTGCTAATTGATGAAATATTTTTGTGAAGTTTGCTAGTTAAGTTGCAACAAACATTTCATTACTTGATGGCATTTAACCTGTATGCTCAATTTTTAAAACATTCGACTTGTTTGAATATTGATCAAGTATTCAGTGGATTTTTTTCAAGTTACATTATTATAGATATTTTTAACTTAAAAAAGGGAAAAGAAAATAATAATAGTCAAATTTAAAATAGGAATTATTTGTTACGTGATAACTGAGTTTAAATGTTTTGACTTAGGCAGGAATTCAAGTGAAACACGGACGATCGCAACTCATCAATGCAATCGCAAATTCCCAAATTTGGATAAGTTGCAATCGCTATACTAGAATGCAACTTAACAAGGCACTGACGTCACTACGGGCGGAGCCAATAAGAGCTCACAAGCAGTCAGCGATCTCCGCTTATTCGCTAAGTAGGCTGTGACGTGTTATCTAGCTCGTTTTTCATAGGCAAATGTCACGCTGACGTCACGATGTTTTTGTCAAGAAACGTTCTTATGTAATTGATAGACTAGGAAGTCTAGTAAATAGAAATGATTTGATTACCATTATTATTTATGTTTAGTTTCCTTAAAGAACTTAACTGTTTTTCTCATATGCTAATCAGGCTCATGACGTCACGCCTTGAACACGTTCCGTGATCAACCCTTTGGCGTACGTCATTCACGCATGCCTAGTGCTGTTAGCCAATAGCTTTGCCTGATTGGCGGTCTAACATGCAAATGAGACTGATATAAAAGCACTTGATGATCTTTATCGGTGCTCAGTCCGATCAGCCCTTTAGCCGTTAACTCGTGAAAGGCAAGCCCACTCGCTCCAGCCTTGAGCTTGTCTTGGCTTCTCAATGCCTTAACCTTTTTGAGGATTAGCAAACTGATAGTTTTATATAATGGCAGGGCATTATCAGTATTATGTTTTTGAGTAATGTTTATTATTGTTTACGGACTGTTTTTGCTGTTTCTACTTTTTACTACCGTTGTTTATTCTTTTAGCCATTTACATTAGTTAAATAAATAAGTTTATTGTTACTTGGTCATCCTCTCTTTTTTCACTCGAGCTCTTAACATGGACGCTTACTCTGCTAAATATGAGATAGATAGATGGGCACAACTTTAACCAAAAATCCCATCTATCAGTAATTCGACTTCCAGTAGCGATTGCAATTTGCGATCGCTTTGAAGCGATTGCAATGGTGTTTCACTTGAATTCCTGTCTTAATCACAAAATGAAATTTTGATTAAAAAATAATTTGTTAAAAAATAAATATAGATAAACATTGTAAATGGAAAATAGAAGCTTACTTCATTAAGCTTCCACACATGAATAGCACCTTGATAGCCATGGGCAATAATAATTTCTCCACACGGTGAAAACACTCCTCCATAGAAACCTAAAGTATTTCCTCCTACTTCTCCCACACGCACCTAATATGAAAGATACATTATTTTACTTGCTTACCCCTTTTTTGCACAAAAATATGAATGATAAAATACTTATCATGAAAATCGCAAGAATAAACTCATTAGTTTAAACTCTTCCCTTTAGAGGAGTACACTTTCTGAGTTCAAAAATTGATGTATTTGGTGGTAAGTCCTATTGTCCTAGTTGTTTGTCATAGAAGGAATAACAAAGAAGTTAAAATAAGGTAAGTTACATACAATTTTTTTTCTCTCTTTCCATATTGACTGCTTATGCTTTGAAAATAATAGAACAGCAAGGAAGGGTTATTAATCACAGACAAGAAATCAGACATTCTTTAAAACTACTTTCTTCATTACATTAGTTTTTCTTGAAATATGCTATGGTTCCAATTCAATAAGTAAACGTAAATTGCATGCGACTTCCTCTATTGACGTATATTTTCAGTTTTTCAAACCACTATTAATCACTCAGATATAATAAACTGAAATGATTATTTTTGAACAAAATGTTTCAAGAATGATTTTTTCCCTCTTTCAAACACGAAATTCTTTGTAGGAATATACTAACGAAATTGCAAGCCAACTACAAAAGTAAAGTATAAACCTCAGCTCAAATTGAAATGAGAACTTGCCTTTCCTAGCACCCTTATTTGAAAGTACAAAATGTTTTTTTGAGTGGAGAGGATAAAATTTCCTAGCCTATCCCAATTTGGCTAAAAAGAATCTTTCAGCACCAAGGGTTTACTACACTAACCAAATGTAGTGAACCTGCATTTTCAAAATCTGGTAACATTTTATAAAAAAAATAATAAAGATAAAGGAGGATCTACGAAAATGCCGATTTTTTTTTTTAATATACTATCACAATCTATGATCATACAAAAAAAAAAAAAGACTTCGCTCTATGATCTTCACACATGTATGTGTAAACATTACAAGCATTTTTTTTTTTTTAATGTCATGCAGGAAATCATAATTGTTGGAAATCGATTAAAACTCAACTCAGAAATCGAAATCCGTATCAATCAAAACTCATTAGTGAATAAAATAGTAATTTATTAACACAACTCAGAAATTATACAGGAACGCACCATCTATATACTACAGATAACTAACATTAAAACTTAACTTGTCACTAACTCACTCAGCAACTTAGTATTCCATGAAAAATCAAATATTTTAAACTCTAACAATGCCAAATATAAACTCCAATTATAAAATAATGTGCAAGGCTTAACATACTCTAAATATGAAATAAAATGTAAGGCCTTTGCACTTAACAATATTTACAGATCCAACAATAATATTAATAAATACCTTTATGTTTTAAATTTCCTCAATAATTTTTTTTTCAAAAATGAAAATATCACGGAAAACCACTATTTGTATCATACTATTCAATTTTTATATATATATCTATTATGAGATTAATCAACTAACTTTGCTTCATGTATGATTTATGGTTGTATCTTACCTATTTAAATTCTTTATGTGCTAGAATTAGTTTCATAAGATAAAATAAAGTGCACCAACCTTCCCCCACCGGAAAGAATATTTTGTTTTTCGGCTCTATCCTATAATTTGGTAAAGATTTATTTAACGTGTTAATTGATAAACAAGATTTTTGGTACAGACATTTTAAGCCGTCATTATGTAGTGAATGTACTTAAAAATGGCAAATGTATCATAGAATAACAAGATTTCATTTAAAATGACCATTAAGTATAATAAGCATCAATTAAATTCATAAAGGTTTCAATGTTTTTTAAAAAAAAAAATCATTTTTTGCAGTGTTTGGCCAATACCGAATGGTATACTATGTATTTGGAAGCAAAAGCTTTGAAAACTTAGTATTTCTACGTATAATTGGGAGTGGCTCTTTTTGTTGCTTTCTAGCAAAATTCGCACAGAGTGCCCACCCGAAAATTTGAAAAGTGATGTTTACAGAAGTGAATGCAATTAGATTTGGCAGAGAGCAAAAAATTAAGACTGAAAAGCATAGACAATCAGTAAATTGCATAAACTTTACGACTTATCTACTAAAGGTGGAGGGAACTTTTGTATATCATACCATCATAGTTATTGAGTGTTGCATGACAAAGGGGTGAAATTAAGCTAGCCTCCAAAACCCAGAAATATAATACATGTATCCGTGAACTAAAATAAAAGTTACAGATTAAAAAAAGGGGAAAGAAAACTGTTGCTTCCCTCTCCCTTCCAAAGAATTTTAATCGTAATTCTAAAATTTAAGTTTAAAAAATCCCCCCCCCTTCCCCTTCACAGAGCTTTTCCTGAAGAAGAGGGGGAGGGGGGAGAGATTCAGGGTAGCTTTTGGTAGAGAATACCCATTAATAATATAATGTATACTTCATTATTGAATTTATTTAATTATATCTTTAACAAGGACTATTTTGGATCTCAGACAAAATATGGAAAAAATTATTCTACATTTTTTTTGTTCCTAAAATTTTCGGGTTATTCTGCTAAAAGAACATGGAGTTCGAGGGTAGACCCAGGAGAATTTCCCCTCTGTTGGCAATGTTACATGACGCTCATGAATAGGCAATTAAAAAAAAAAATCTGGTATGGACCCCACACTACTTCCTTTTACGTGTAAATTTCTTAGTAGTTGCCTTAAGTGTTAAAAAAAGGGCTTGGAGTGAGCAAGGTAACAATTCAAATATTTACTCGACTAATCTGCCACGAAACAATGCAAAAAATATTTTACAATGGTTAATTTTCTAAATATTGCTGATTTTAATATCATTCAGTGAATTTTTCGCAAAATATCGCCAATACAAGTTGAACCCAAATTCAAAAAATATTTTTTTCGCCAAATTTGTCGCCAAGGTAGCATCAAACACTTGGAGACCAAAAGCTTGGCGACATATCGCCAAGTGGTCGCGCCAATTCATATCACTTGAGTCTGCATTGAAATTAACACTGATTTACCCAAAAAAGGGGTAAAACACCCCCTTGGGAACATCCGAATGCAACCACAAGGGGAGGTGCACAACTAGACCATCCTCAGAGCCTACATACCAAGCTAGAAGTTTCTACGGTACATAGTTTTTGAGTTATGCGACACACATACGCACATACATCCGCACATACGTACATACAGACGTCACGAGAAAACTCGTCGTATATAACTCGGGGGTGGTTGAAAAGGATTTTTCGGCTGCTTATATGTTGGTAGGTACATATGCACGTGCTGACAGGTCGAAAAAGCTACTGAACATTCATTCGGGGTAGGCAAAATCAAAATTTATCCTCAAATTTCAGTGATTTTTTTTTGCGATCACAATACTTCCTTTACTACGTAAAAGGAAGTAAAAAAGCTTGGTTACTTTTTGGTATATTTTTGTTGGTTCTGTTATTTCGGTTGTTAAAATGCATTGCAAGAGACCTTCAAAATCAGTATGTCTTATCTGAAGAAATACAATGCAAATCATTGGGTGGAGATCGGAAACATAGTTCGTTTTAAGTGTGTACGAAAGAACGACACTTGATTGCAGTGATTTCAAGAAGATAAATAACTGTTCCAGTTTTGGTAGCTTAGCTATTTTATAGATAAGTTATCACATTAAAACTTTTATAATTTAAATGATTTTGCACAAAAATAGAATACCTTTTCTGTCCAAATATTAGATGAAGAATCAAGCTCCCAAATAATCATTGTTTTATCCATCGAAGCAGATAGTATTTGTACTTTGGAGCCGTTAAAAGTTCTTCCTAAAATTTGAAGGAGCAATAAATACTTGTTTTTAATTATAAAAATGAAGGAAATTATACAGTCAACAAAAATAGACATATATACCTTTGCAGTGCTTCCATTTCACTGAATAAATCCAGTTTTCATGTCCACTCAAAACTGATTCCAACAAGATTGAATATTTATGCCCTAAAAAGAAAAATTATATAAACCTTTACTTGTTGTGCATTTAAACATTGACTAAACCTTAATTTAAAAATAACAGCTATAAATAAAAATAAAAATACTTATAACATTAAATGGGTAAGTAAAATTAAAAGTTAGTTAATATTTTAAAGCAAGAACTGTCACTTTTCGAAATACTTCTTTTACTACAGACTTCATAATGCATATGTGGTGGCTTGTGTAAAAGACTTGTTCTGTGCTGTTGGTGTATTTTGTCATAAACTGTGCGTAAAAAATAAATAGTTTTTTGTATGTCAACGTTCAGTATGGAATCAATCAACTTGCACAGTGTTACAAAGAACTACTTACTATGAACACAGCAATACATCGCTCTCCTGCACATTAATACGAAAATTTTCTGAACAATTACATTGAGTAAATGCCATGAATTATTTTAATCCTTTATTGTTAAAATTTAATAATAATGTATTATTATATTGCAACCAATTTTTTCACAAGATTTAATTTTTTTTCTTCTTCTTTTGATAGAATATCTGAATGAATTGCCTCAAAACATTTATGACAGCACTATTTTTGATTATTTTATAATAATTTTACTATACACTAATAAGTAAGATGTCCTTTACAAATAGATAGTAAATATGCAAAGTTGATACAATTCACAATCAATAAAATAATTTCACTTTACCTAGTTTAGATGTAAGGACTGTTTCATCAGTTTTCAGATCCAGCGCATTGTCACTATTTGAATCAGACACTTTTTTGGAAATTCTCCACATTCGAATGTAACTATCTTGTGATCCAGACGCAAGCAGTAAACTTTCACCTTTAAAAACAATTAAATTTTTCACACACACACATTTTTTTTATTCTTTTTTCTACATAAGTAATATGTAATGAGGTTTCTTATGCATATAGGCTAGGCATCCAAAAGAAAATGAAATTTAAATCTTAAATAACCTTCAGTAATTTAAATACATTCTCTACTTTAATAGTAAATATTTCTTAATAAAATTAAAGAAAAAAATGTTTAGCAGCAAGAATGAAAAGCATATACAAATATTTTAAAATATAAACAAATATCTACTCTTAATAAAAATTATAAATGAAAAAAAATTCCAAACACAAAATGAATAGTAATAATAGCAACAATTTTTTTAAAAAATGTTAAAAATATTATTTAGCACATTTTTATACTTAGGTAATTTAATACTATCATTTTCTTTTTCAACATACGTTATAAATTAAAATTGAAACTTAAATTCATCGAAGATTACTGAAGTCCAAGTTCAATGAAAATAATAAAGGTTGTTTTACTAAAATAATTCAACTTTTAGTAAATACATTGCATACAACTTTGTTGTTCGAAACAAGCATCATTTTTAGATGTAGCCTAGACAGCAATAATTAAGTTCAAGGTATAAAAGTTACACAAGAAATCCTACATATAACCAAATCATTTAAATAATTATGAACATCAGCTAAGTACTTTTATGCTTAAGATAGAAAAACAGGTAAATAAATCCACTAATATCACATTGTAATAATCAAGTAATTTCCTACTTAGCTAATATTTGTTTTTTTTTTAATTAAAAAATACTAGCAAATGAGCATTGATGGTTTTGACAAGATTTACTACATGCATTAATAGTTTTCCGGCAACAATACATATACAATGAAAAATAATAAGAAGATACAGATAAAACAAATTAGATTGCTAAATTTATAAGAAAAAAATAATGGTAACTGTCCATAACAACAATTTTTGAATTATTAAATTGTTGAATAGTATATTTTAATGAACACCCATTATCTATCAATTATACAGTAATTGGAACATTAATAATTTTGGTAAATGTATTATTTATCACAAGAATATGCTAATTGTAATAGCTAATTATGTCAACACATTTTAATCTTACTTTCTTTAAGTATATCCAAGCTATGAATCCAGTCTTCGTGCCCATGAAGTTTCAGAACAGGAAAAAACTGATTTGATTCATTTTGTAGATACAAATGTATTTTATCATCATCTCCACCAAGCAGCATAATCAATTCTGGAAAGACACAATCGCGCAAATACAATACAATGTTCAGTACTTGCACTAAATAATAAATGTTTACATTTACACAGAAACTAAATATTAGATAATGTAATGATGCCAAATTCTCAATTTCTATTTAAAGTATGTTTTATAGATAATGTCTATTTCAACCTCCTAATCATCGAACTATTAGGAGGAAATCACAAATGACATACACAATAAAGAATTAGGTCTTTACATACATACCAACAAATTTATAGGCAGCTAACTTTTATATATAATATACTCACCATTATCTTCATTTAAAACTGCTATCTTTACATCTAAGGCAAATCCATTACCAAAAGATATTGTTTGAATGCAACTTACTGAAAAATAAAAAAAGTCGATCACATACAACTATAGCAGGAAATATAGTTCTAAAAAATTTAACTTTTAATCAATTAATTCTTGAAGTTAATTCGTTGTTACGGTGTTTTGTAAGAGATGACCATTTTAAAATGAAATAAAGCATCAAATTAAGCAAACTGTCTCCATGATCAAATGAATTTCATGAAAACCAAGGCTTTCATGGCAAATATAAAAGTTAATTGAAGGCGTTTCTTGTAAAATACCAGAAACCATCTTTTAAAATTTAAAAAATAAATAAATAAAATGAGAGAGAGTGAGACTAAGCTCTAGCATTCTCTTTATAAAAAAAAAAAAAATAATAATTAACAGGCACAATTCTAATATAATCTTCTTAAAAGCAAAAGCTTTTGCGAAGAAATGTACAGTAAAAGTTCTTACATTATTAAAATAGTTGAATATAAAACTTATTACGGTTTAACAACACATTTTCGAAGAAGGAAGTGTTTTCCAGTAATTCAAACTAAGTAAGCATTACATTTAGGAGAAGTCTAGACAGTTTGATAGGAAAGGGAAAGCTAACTTTTTCTCCAATTGGAGAAGTCAGTCAAAAAAAGTTTGCTTTTAGATTTGTAATATTTTTTTCATTTAAAATTTCATTCATTAACAGCTATCAAAATTTTCAAAGTTGATGGAGCAAATACAAGTTTGGGCTATTGAAGATTTAACACTTGAAAGGAACTTTTCATATAATTGATCAATTTTATATTTAAATCAACTGCTGTAATAAGGTACTGGTCATTGAATTACACATTATTCATCTATTAAAATTGATAATAATGTATACCACATTGCTTGATTTCACTAAGCTGTTTCCTTTTTCAAAAATGCTATTACTTCTGAAAGCGCAATCAACACTAGCAAAGTACTGCATGTTTCACCTATAATTGAATCGGCAGTTTAAAGAAGGGAACAAAGACCAAAATTTTAGAATTGGGTTTTATCATGATTGTATATCTCCTACTGTGGATACACATGTTGGTGAAAAGAAAAGAACAAAAACCAACCTCCGACATTGATTGACACAGCATTTAAATCTATGTGAGTTGGAAGAAAGGAAACAAGTCCGGTCTTAGTTCCCTTCTTCCAACTAATTACGCAAACCTATGGCTAGGGAGCAGCACTGTTGACGTGAATCTTTATCACTCGGTTGGATAACAAATTATATCATAACCTATCTGGGTCACTTGTTTTGAAGTTCAAAAATTGGTGGCCCAAGTTCTACAAAAAAAAAAAAAAGACGTGCAAATCTACAGACAAAGCTATAGTCTTCAAGATATCAACTTTCAGACATTTGGAATATTCTTCACCCTCAGGATACGTTATAGCTGCACAATTCATTGACATTCACTTGGTGACATTCACTTGCCTACAGATCAAGCTTACAACTCCAAAATTCTGATGAATACATTGAAAATGAAAGATGTTTCAACAATAGTTCAATACATATCAGACCAATACAAAGCATTCTATGAAACTGTCCTTACTTGGCCATCTTTTGTTGGCAATGTTGATGAAAATGATGATGAGTTGGATTATTAAAACTTGTGTGAGGAGTTACCTGTGTGAGGAGTAACTAATGTTTATCATTTAATCAACATATTTTTTGATTATTTTGTTGTCCTAATCATTTTTTTTTAATTTTGTTATAATTAATCTTTCATTAAACAAGGACTTTTTCAAACAAACATCACACCCGTAAGCTGTTTTACTTGAAAATCCCTATACCATCGCATTAGTTTTGAAGAAGGGAACAAATCCAATGACTTTGATGGCCGTAAATCCTTACATACAATAGATAAACTCAAAATGTAGAATACATCCAATTACTTTAAAGGTAAATAATGCTACAAATGAATCAGAAAAAAATAATTCAGTATTTTAGAAGGTTTTTTCTGATTTCCCAAAAAACTACTTTTTGGATTTGTTCCCTTCTTCAAACTGCCAATTCAACTGAAGTATTAAAGTCAGGTTGCATTTCTTTTAAGACAAAACAAGAGCTTTTCTTCCTCATTTGTTTGTTGCACTTATTTTTTACTCACAGAATACAAAATTTTACTTCTCTAAATATGTCATAAACGGAGTATAGAAAATTATGTATGAATTATAAATTACAACATAAATTGAGGTAACTGAATTTTGAAAAACTACTTTTTGGATTTGTTCCCTTCTTCAAACTGCCAATTCAACTGAAGTATTAAAGTCAGGTTGCATTTCTTTTAAGACAAAACAAGAGCTTTTCTTCCTCGCTTAATTGCTACACTTATTTTTTACTCACAGAATACAAAATTTTACTTCTCTAAATATGTCATAAACAGAGTATAGAAAATTATGTATGAATTATAAATTACAACATAAATCGAGGTAACTGAATTTTGTTCAAGTAATTAAAACTTTTCAACTAAAATGGCTCAGTCATAATCAGATATAAAGATGAAAAAACACCCAGTGGAAAAGGTTATATTTCAGAAACCAGAGAGAAAGATGCGGGAGGCAAGAGGGATGGAGAATTTGACCTTGTGAAGATCAAATATGCCACTACTCAAACAAAAATATTTAAATGGCTTTCTGTATTCAGACTTTAAAAGAATTTCATCAATATTTATCACTAGTCTGAACAGTGTCAGTTCTTTGAATTTTCCATGCTACGGCAAATTTTGAAACTGCTGCCCTTACACATCTTCCTTCAACTTTTTATATCAAGTATCAAAAACACAGAAATAGGGCAAATTTGCAACCATGCAGGAGTTGCCGCCCATGCCAAGAACCCCAGCTTGATCCCTCATAAAACACAGTACAGAGTCTGAAAACTTAGTTTCAGCTCATAATCAGCAGTATTATTCTAGTAAGGATGATAAATAAAAATCCTAAGCAGACTAAGAATAAGTGATTAAATAAATGATTAAGCATCTTAGTATATAAGAACAGGTGACCAAGTTAATGCAAATACTAAAGAAAGATTTTTGATAGCAAATTTTTTAACGTTTAACAAGAACTTAAATTGAAACTGAGGAAAAATTAGCATACCTGCTTGTGATTGATGTCTTGACCATATTTTCACTGAAGAGTCTGTAGACAATGTTGCAATCAATAAATCATCTTTTGTAGTAGGCAGATAGATGCCACAAGCATTTCGTACAACATTTGTATGCCCAGTTAATTGTGCAGTATTAACATACTGAAAAGAAATGCTAGCTTTATATATATATATATATATATATATATATATATATACACATAAAAGGTAAGAAATTCTCAGTAATAGAAATGTCTGGGATTGTTACCTACTTTTTTTAATGAAACTCATAATAGTTACATTCATATTGCAACAAAGAAAGAGGTGTTGCTGAAACACTTGTTTGCAATATTTTGGCAAATTAACGTTCTAATAATGTTAATTTTGCAGTTTATTTTACTATTGCACCCCAATACAATTCAATTCGCTGAAATTTATTTAACCAAAATTGATGACTGAAAAACATTAATTAGCACTTCTAAAACATAGACTCGCAATAAAAATGAACAAAATGGAATAATATGATAATCATAAACACAGTAAAATAGACATGTGAATACAATAAAAAATAATAATTTGCCCTTTTCTTTATTATCTGTTTTGAAAACTTTTCTTATTTTAGGATTTAAAAAAAAGAAAATTAGAAATAAAACTTAGCTTACATTTTAAAAATTTATTTTGAAAATTTTGGAGGGGGCGGCAGCCCTATCAGCCAACCCCCTGAGTACGCCACTGAATAATATACAAGATTTTTGTACAGAGGAGTTATGGTGTATGTGTTTTTTTTTCTCGTTGAATATAAAGATAATTTAAAAAATTGTTGTTGTTGTTGTTTCTTATCCTAACTGGTCTAACCAATAGGCAAGACCAGCTCCATAAAGTTAAAGATGTTTAGGATGTCGAAGAGAATGGGAGTCAATCTTCCCTCATTTCATATACACTCTGTTTTATATAATTTTCTTGAATAAAAAAATAGGCACTTTTACAACCATTTTCTTCAAAATTATGCGAGCGTTAAGGGGTTAAGTGCCCACATAAAAACCTAGATTTTAACAATAAATTGCTTAATTGCTACAAAAGTTATCTTTCTCCATGTAAATTTGAGACGGTTTTTTAATTCATATTAATCAGTTACAACATCAAAATTTCTTTCAACTAAATGATCACTCTACTGCTTATAGCCCGGTCAAAATAGACATTCGAGTTCGGAAAAATTCGCATAGAGCTGAAAATTGGTACAGACCTTAAGAACATCATTATTAGTGAAATCTCAAAAGTCCTGATGAATCCCGGTGGAGCTAAAAATTTTATTCAAGGTCAAAGGTCAAAATTGAATTTTTTAAAAAAAAAATTGAAAAAAAATCGCACAGTGCTAAAAATTGGTACAGACCTTAAGTACATTATTATGAATGATATATGAAAAATTTGAATCGATCCCATTTGAACTAAGCATTTTATGGAAGGTCAAAGGTCAAAATAAGCAAAAATAAATAAAAAATAAATTAAAAAAACAAAAAAATTCGCAGAGAGCTAAAAATTGGCACAGACCTAAAATACATCATTATAAACGAAATATCAAAAATCCGTATTGATCCCACTTAATCTAAACATTTTATGCAAGGTCAAAGGTCAAAAAATCCCTTTTTTTGTTTGCACAAACGTTAAGTGTTATCATAAAAAAGTGCATATAAAATTTGTATGTTATTCAGTATGTTCAAAAGAAGTATTTATATCAAGTTCAACTCTATCGAGTCCAGATTATGTGAAATTAACAACATTAATATTACATCCCCCCGCCCCCCCCCCCCCCCACCTTAATGGATAAGATGCCTCTCTAAAGCAAGTGTAAAATATTTTTTTTTCAGTATACTATACATTATTTAACTCTTTTTAGAATATATTTTTCATTCAACATAACTTTAAATGCATGCACATTATTTATTTTGGATAGAGAATGAGAAAATATTCTTACTTATTTCAGTAAGAAAAAAAGACTTTTGTGGTATTTTGAAACCAAAATATCGCTATTTAAAGTAGGAGTCCTATATGAGGTGCAGAATGACGACAGAATGAATGACACAAATATTATCAAACATATTTCTATTTCTTTTAAACATATATTTTGATGATACTTCGAACTCTTGATTATCATACAGTTTACTATTTATTATTTTTTTTAAATGCGTTTTAAATTTCCTTCCAGCTCTTGAATAGTAATATGATCTTCTATTTCTTCTTCCTCTTCTTGATCTTCAACTTCTAAAGATGGCTCGAATGAAAAAGTGAGATCACTTACATCTTCTTCACCAATATCATCGTCATCAGCATTGATTGCATTTGATTCCACATTGGCGCACGACTGGCCTAGGCAATTACTGCAAATTTTTGAGCAAAACAATCCGACTCTTCTGCAGCCATAATTATGACTGCATCCCTTCTTGCAATTGCAAAAAATAGTATGGAGAAGTTTTTCTGGAGCGGGTGTCAGTAGAGTCTGAATTGGCTCCAAAACATTATCTTTCAGGATCCATTCCCAGTTTTCAGGGTCTAGGTCGTTGCCTAGCTATATTTGTACTTGGTAGTACACACGATATAAATGTTGATATGCAGCAGCAGATGTTGGAGGAAAACAGGATAATTGAACAGGTTTATTGTTACGTGTATTTTTCGCAAAACAAGAATACCTGTACTTGTCAAGGGAATAGACATTTTTGGAACTCCATACATAGCAAGAATAAAGCGAATTCCATTTGTGAGAATGATATCGGGAGAACAGCTGATATTTTTGTAAACTTCAGGGCAATGAATTAAATCCTGATTTTTTTCAAGTAATTTAAATATTTTCGTTTAACCTCGCTTGTAAAACGCTGACGTAGTATCACATCCAGTTATTGCATGTAAAAATAAGATATGATCTTGACACTTTGGATATGAAGTTAAACTTTGTGATGAGTACAGTTTTGCTTCTTTTCCAGTTGTACTAGGTTTAAAAAGTAAATAATTCTGTCAGTAGAAGCTCTTGCAGTCAGTATTATTAGCAAATCGACATCTTCAGCAACAATAATTGTGATATTTGTGTTGAAATTTTCTAAAGCTGTTTCAATTATTAGAATATCAGCGTCATTGTTGACTTGCTTCACAGAAATATGAGCAGCTATTAATTTTTCTGAAAGCACTGAAATAAACCGAGACTTGTTATGTGTGTTGGCAAGAAATTGCTCCTGGTTTGTTGGAGAAGTCATAAATCTGTTAAAAAGAACATCAGAAGATGGAGATATTTTACTTATCCGACGTCGTTGCTCTGAAACTTTGATATTCTTAGTATGATCATAATATCCATCGTACTTCTCAAAAATTGCATCGAATTTTTCATCTGGATCCCATACAACGCGATGTAAAAGGTATCCACCATCGATGATATAAGTAGTATCTTCTTTATCGATTTCAACATGTACTCATTGAAAGCAATCATAAATGGCTGATTTTTGTGTTTCACGCATTCCAATTGCATCGAAGAGTGATAATGGATAAGGAGCCAATTCATACTTGAAAAATGTTTCAAGCTCATCTTCCAAATACTTAAAAATACACATTCGTTGAAACAGTAAGACAGGATCTATTGGTACCTTTTCATCGTGAATTTTTTTGAGCTACTGATGGTTAAAAGCAGGAGAACTTTATCAACACGTTTCAATTTAATATTGTTGAAGGAAAACACCTCCACTCACCCCCGAATGTAACGTGACCCTCTCATAGAGGGGGAATGAATCATAGGAGGGGATAGCCGTAGCGGTCAAGTTGGGGAAAGTGTTTCTCGAGGTCACTTGAAAACTGCGATGGCTCTTGAATGTTATTTTGTATGGGGAGGTGGCGGAAGGGGGGAGAGGCATATTTAGATTTTTTTTTATACCAAGGATTGATCCGCCTCTAAATCCACGCTTGTTTGTACATAATTGTATACTTTACAAACTTTGCATCCTCCATTTTTAAGACACTTACCATTCAAGAGATATTTGTGAAAAATTTATTTTTGAGCTTTAACCTTGAATAAAACGTTTAGCTTCACTGGGATCCATTGGAAACTTTTGACATTTCGTTTATACAATGATGTCCTTAATTATTTGCATGTTGATTTCATCCTCAAAGTGAAATACGTGGACACTAATAAGGGGAGATTGGGTGATTTTTTCGAAATTTGAGTCACCGAACTGCAGTTCTAGGCTTTAATTTATCCCTTTAGGGGGGGGGGTAACTCCGCGACCAACCCACTGAATACCCATTTTTTGTGCATAATTGTATAATTTTCAAACTTTGTCACCCCTATTTTTATAACAAGTTACCGTTTAAGAGATATTAGGGAAAAATCGATTTTGACATTTGACCTTGAATAAAATTTTTAGCTCCACCGGGATCAATGGGGACTTTTGACACTTCACTTATAATGATGTCTTTAGCAACATTTATGTTAATTGCATTGTCAAAGTACCAAATTCGAGTAAAAATCTGAAGGGAATTTTTCGAAATTTATCTCCCCAAATGTCGTTTTTAGCTGTTAGGGGGGATTTAGGGGGGAGGATATGACCCCCATGACCCATATTCGGAATCCCCACTTGTTTGTACACAATTGTATACTTTTCAAACTTTGTAACCCCTATTTTGTTGCTTCCAATTACCGTTTAAGAGATATATATGAAAAATTGATTTTTTGACCTTTGACCTTGAATAAAAATTTTAGCTCCACCGGGATTCATCAGGACTTTTGAGATTTCACTTATAATGATGTCCTTAAGGTCTGTACCAATTTTCAGCTCTATGCGAATTTTTCCGAACTTTCGCGTTTTTTTCGTCTATTTTGACCGGGCTATTAAAAAGAGCGCTTGAGATATATAAGAAAATAAACCAAGAACATAAATTACTTCAGATCCTCGTAAGCTCCATACGATAGCAGTGAAGTCAGCAGATGTGGATATCAATTCAGTCTCTAAAATAACAAATAACTTAATTTTCAGATGAAATATACAATAGCTTTCATTAATATTATTATTACACTATTATAGTATTGTTGAATAAGAAATCACAGGTAGGCATCAATACAAGAGTAGATGTAAATAAAACTCTCTAAATTCCACTTTTATACTGCTGTGCTAAGCACAAAAGTGTATCTGCACTTTTTAGCAAAATAGAGTTATCCAGATCAGGCATGGGTGCAAGTTTAGTGATGTGTTCAAGACGGAAAATATTTTGAGCCCCCCCCCCCCTCCCCATGCGTACTTAAGGTTATATGTTTTTTTATAAACTTCGTCAATTTATGAATAATTGTTGTGCTCAATTTGAATTTTTTGAGCTATTGATTTTTGTAGCAATATAACTCCGTTCAGGTGTAGCATTTCAAGCATTGTTTTGTGTGTAGCGAAGGGGGCGGGGGCTCAAATTCGAACGTTTTCTAAATCGTGGGTCCAAAAACGTAAAATTGAATGAAGGCCTCCCCCCCCCCCCCGGTGTTTTTGAAAAAATAAGTCCTAATACGCGATTATCGGCCATTTTGGTAATGTAAAGGGAAGGAATGTGGTTCAGGGGCTCTCTTACAGAATTTTTTTAAGATTCCTAAATCGCAATTCAAGCATCGCAAAAAATATTAGAAAGAGGAAGGTTGAGAGCTCTCTGAATTTTTTTGGAATTGAATTTAACATTGAGAAAACGAATTTCTTATTAACTAAAAACTGAAGAAAGTCATTACATTTTCTTTCCGTCCCAAGCTTCGTCTCCGCAATCACGTCAAGACGGAAATCCGTCTTGAGACGGAAGGTCTTGCATCCATGAGATCAGGTAGTTCTTTGTGACAATATTTTATGGTCATTTGAGAACAAAAAACATTTGTTTAAAATTTCTGGAAAAGTATCATCCAAATCAAATACATGGAAGCACAAAACTTTAGAGTTTTTTCTCAGTTTGAGCTCGACTGCAGATACCACTTTTGAGCTTAGCACCGCAGTATAGTGATAAATTCTACATAATATATTGTTGCGTCATAAAAATGGAGTGACTGCTAAGCCCTAAAATTTTTGGCATCAATCAATACTAGTCGACCCTGATTAAAACAAACTCAAAGGGATTTTTAACATCAGTTCGTCTTATCCCAAGAACAATGCACCACAAACCACAGGGTGGAGATTTGATTTGTAGTTTGTTTTAGCAGTAATTAATTTTAAGAGTGTTTCTATTGATGAGATTCAACTGTATTGGGTCATTTGACAATAATAAAAATGAAAATTTTTAGACTACATGAGTTCTCTATTAAAAATACTAACTGGTGTTGTTTCGACCACTTGGTAAATACTCGGTACTCAGCCAATACCGAGTTTTTATAAAAATTGAATATTTCAATAACCAAGAACATTTTATTTTAAATGGCGGAGCAAAAGCATTATACCGAGTAAGTAACTTGTTGCTTGGTCCAGTACCAGGTATTTAGCCAAAGTGCTACTCAGTACGTCTGTAATACTAACTGACATTAGCTAAAAAACATCAATCATTGCGGGTAGTTCAAAAGTATTTGAAAACTTAGAATATATGCATTTAAAAATGAAGACATAAAAAGCACAGTAGGAAAGCTGCATTTAAGGAGCCTGTTTTATGATATAATAAACACTAACAATATTATGATGGGTCCTCAAGCCCATTATTTCCATGTTTTCCAAGAAGTGAAGTGAGCTTATCTTCAATACAAATATGAGTTTTTTAATGTTACTGGACCACTTCCAGGGACGTTATAGTTTTCGGACTCATTCAGCACAGATAGCAAAATGAAAACATAACAAATTATAGTTTAATATATAAAAAAGGTTCTTCCAAATTCTACAATTATTATCAATACAATAATACAAAAGACATTTCCTATCACTATAAATTCTGGAAACAACTTATCAACTTTTTCAATTTGAATTTCAAAACATTATTGTGAAGTGCTACCATACAGTTCTAAGTCTTCTATGATTTTAAGAACATTGTTTACCTAATTCCGAAGCCTGGATCCAATGAACGGATGTGACAATCTTCTTGTGACCGATCAAAGTTTGAAGATGATTAGCACCATTTTCTTTCTGTAAAAAGTTTGAAAAAATGAATTCATCCACACGATAAAATATTTCCGCATAAATTTTATCTCAGTTTCAAAATAGTTCAAATTGTGAAATTTGCCTCCCTTCAACTGAGGGAGGCAATTTTCAAAACTTTTATCTTTTAAATAAAAACCAATAACTTTCACTTTACAATGAGCTCCCACAGAAGCAGGGGTGGATTTTTAAAGTCAAAAAGTCATTTTTTATGTGATAATCAATGGTATAATTCTGGTTTAAACTGTCAAAGGGCATGGGGGAGGGGGGACTTTCTTTGATGTTCTAAGTTGTTTACCTTTCAGTTGGTTTCATCTTTTAATGACAATGTTGATTGAATCTGTTTTGACAGATGTATGTTATTTGCGAACAGCACAATGATATGATTTTGAATATTTATCTTCATTTCAAGTCCACCCAACAGATCACTTAACGAATTTTTTTTCAGCATACATAGAATTTATTATTAATAATAATGAATAAACTTTTCTCATTAAATCTTACAAGTATTATTCATTTTAAACAGTATTTGACTATGAGGTTTTTGATGTGAGTTTAAACTATCAAAAACTGTCACATGTCAAAAACCTGACTTGGGCATCACTTTGGCTTAACCAGGGCACTACTCAAAATAAAAGTACCCAACTATTAAGTTTTAATTTTCTTCACAAACAAAATAATTATACTACAAGTACTCACTTCATAATTTAACAAATGAACAGCACAGTGTGCACCATAAGCTATTAATCCATTAGTTCCCCAATCAAGCGCTCTGGGAGATTTATTGCAAGCACAGCTTGTATAAATACAGGATGCCTTAATATCCATTATTTAGTAGTAGTTTATTCAAAAAAGCATCACAATGGTGAATAAGAGACAGATTAGTTTAGTCTTGCTATTAAAAACACGTTGAAGGCTCAAGAAATACAATATTTTTTTAGATGTATGCGGTGAAAAGTAACATTATCATAAACACTTGCGATCTGTTAAATTTCTCAATGTAAACATTGGTGTAGTTGCCAAGGCATCAAAGCAAATATCTCAACATTCAGAATAACCAAAAGTAAAAATTACAATTGTTTTAATTTGCGTTCAATTTACACAATGCTTTACTAATTCATCATCGTAGGAGTTTCGTTTATATATTTTTTATTACATTTTAGGTAAAATGAGTTTTAAAAGCCCCCATCTGCACATGCGCAAACCGCTGACGACACATGGGAAGTATTCTTATCACGTGATTTCCGCCGTAAACCTTTAAAGTTCCATAGTGAATCTGTTTTTCACATGTCTCTTCCGTACAGGTAATATTCAAATACAAATCATCAAAACCTTCTATTGAAAACATCGATAACTATTTCCCCATGAGATCAACCCCCAAAGATCTACACCAATTCTCAGTTCTATTTGCTTAACCTTTTCGTCTCGTCTGTCATTTAAATTATCTCTTTCAGCAATGTCAAAACTTCATTTCTGTCACTATTAATGACTCTGATTGTTCAATTGATCAAAATAAATGCATTTTGTGGGCTTATAAATATCGTTTTTCTTTCAGAGCACCGGTTGGTCCCCAACCAGCTGCTGGCTCATCTATGTCAACAAGGATGATTCCTCCTGTATCTGCCACACCTGGTCACCCACCTGTCTTCCCTGTCGCACCCACTGCCTATGGAATGATTGCTCATCCTCAGCAATATTTGTCCCAAGCTATGGTTTACACACAAGCCTTACCGGTAATTAACCCATTAATACCTGACATTTTTTTTCCAAATATATTTTGTATACTGGTTACACAGCTACAGAACACACTTTACAATGGTTATGTGCTGCAATCTGTTAATACTGAATTGAAACAATACCAAAGTAACAATTGAACACTATTATTTGGGTGAAATGTTCATTTTTGGTCAATTCAGACAATTTTTGGACCGTTCCTAAAAAGGAACGCTAGGCATTAATGGGTTAAATATGTTGTTTGAATGGATATCAAGAACTAATAATCACACTGTTTCTGTGGTTTAATACAGAAATAATTAAGCAAAACAGAGAATTTTGACGTATTATATATTTTTAGCCGTATTGGCTGTTAATTTTAGACTTTGTTAGTTCTTACACTTTTACTCTGTGATTGGAATTTACCAAAAGTCAACTCCCGATAACTAGAAGTTCCCACGAGACTGACTAAAACCTTCGAATTATTGGTAGTTCAATATCTGGTCCATCACTTCAAAATTTTTTAGGGGGTGTTAAAATGTTTTTATACTCTGCATATTACATCAAAGACAAGAAAAACCACACCTACATGTATGAAAAACATTGTTTTCTCCAAGTAAGAGAGGGTCAATTGCCCCCTCCTAATCCCCTAAATGGTGGAACTGTGGGGGATAAGAAAAGTTTCCAAAAGATTCTCAAGAGTTTAGTATCTAATGAGAACTTTGAGATAAAGGACTATTCGAGTGATAAAACTTTGAGCTATCGTGAGCCGACTGTAGATTGCTAGGGAAAATTAAAATTACTCATCTTGCACATGATGGTACAAAATTTATTTGATCAATGAGAAACGTGTTTTGGCACTCTCCTACTCCTAATATTCTTAGTCGTTTTACCTAACAAATGCTCGAACTCCTCTACCCTATGTCCTCGGGTAGAAGTCTCCTTCGCCCATTTTCAAGAGGAAAATCTGGAAAAAATTGAAAATCCATACATAAGTCAAGCCCCCTATTTTTTGAAAAAAATTGAGAATGTTTCACTACAATTTTTAAAAGTGAACGTTACAAAAAGAAGGAAAATGAAATGTAGTCAACATTCTTACATTAATATACAGAAGTTTTTTTTTTTCTTTTTCATAAAAAAGTTCATTTTTGGATTGTGATTTTTGTAAAGGGTTTGCTTTTGTGGGTACGAATTTTGTTATCTGTTGCTTTTATTTTGAATAATAACGGTAAAACTTTTTGCTGTAACCATAATGCATATTCTTTTTTAAAGAAATGTGAACCCACTATGTATTGTTTACGAATACAGTATTTCCCGCACTTTTCTCACGGTCGGTCTTAAATTATTTGGTCTTTATTTCACAGTCAAACCATACAAAATCTTTTTTCCCCTATTTTAGTTAGCCACATGCATTTTTTTCGTCAACTTAAAATGTCTCGAATGAAATTTTCGTATTTTTACTTGCAGAATATTCAGGGTAGAGTTCCAGTAATGGCTCCAGTTGCTACAAATGTTCCTAGTATGTATATACCTGTAGCTCCTTTACCAACTGGAATAAGGTAAATAGTAGTTTGAAACTATACTGTTTTACCAAATAATAATAATAAATAAATAAACAAACATTTAGTTCTGGAATTTATTCTTTTTTCTCATGTTTTATTTAAGATTTTGAAAATAAACTAATTTAAATGCTTTTTTTCTAGCACAACGAACATAGATCCAACTAAGCTGTTAGAAGAACAGCGTAGATTAGAAAAGGAAAGAAATTTCCAACTTCAACAGCAAAGATTAAAACAATTTACAGTTGCTGGGAAAAAAGGAAGTTTGAATGCTGATAATCTTATTGACAGTATGTTTGGAAAATGCCCACCGAAAACAAGTACAAATCCTAGTCTACCTTCAGCAAAATATGCCTGTGAGTTTTATATTTAGCTGTTTTGACGTAAACTGTTATTTTTAACTTTTAAATAAGTTAATCAAACTCTATTGATATTATTATGAATGTGTGATAAAGTTGTTAATGTATCAGTTGTGCTAAAAAAAATTTTATGCTTTGAAAGTTCATCAAGCTCTATTGATATTATTATGAATGATAAAGTTGTTAATGTATCAGTTGTGCTAAAAAAATGTTTATGCTTTGAAAGTTTTTATTATTAGTATTTTTTAGTGAAAGAAAAATGTTAAGGTCATTATAAACTGGTTCCTTCCATTAAGTGATTTTTAAATTCAGCTTATTTGACTAATTTTGAACTATAAATTATCATCAGTCAGCCTTCTTTCCTAATTATTTTCTTAAAATTTGTAAAAAGACATGCTAATATATGAGAATACTAACAATAAAATATGCTCTCTCTCAAAAGTTTCAGCTTTTTTGAGACCTTAATTTGATTCATTTTGAATTTTCCGGGATTGAAAGTTTAATGTTTTGTATAATGTTGTATTAAAATGCTAGTTGATACTTATAATTGATTTGTCTGCTTTAAGACCTTTATTGATATCTTTACGTTGATGATTATAACACATTTAAAAAATAATCCTAGTATCATTTTTTTTTTACTCTTTTCAGTACCAAATAAGGAGGAAAACAAAACCTTGATTCCGACTTTGCAACATCAAATGATTCATGAGAAGAGTTATTCCAGAGTGCAACAACCTGAAATGAACCAAAGCAATATTCCAGTTCCTGTGCAAAAAGATACAAAAGGTACATCTCTTTACTCGACATAAATATTTGAGTAAGGGATCTATCCATATTAGCAATGACTATATGATAAATCTGTACCTCAGAACCAGACTAACGTAAGTCCATTTTCGTCATTTTTCAGTAGAGGGGAAAAACAATGTATTCGACAATCGTTTTTCCCCTCTACCGAAAAATGACGAAAATGGACTTATGTCAGTCTGGTTCTGAGGTACAGAAATACCACAAAAATAGTGTTTGTTCAATTCTTTACAATAGAAAACTAACAAAGTAGTATTTTTTTTCTAGAGGGGCAGGGATATTTTAGCTTAAATCAAAGATTTAGTACAATGTTGCAAGCATAAATTTTTACTTTGTAGCCTGTTTTGGTTTTGAAATCTAGAGAACTTGAATAATTTTTGAAACATTTATCAAAAAAGTGTTTAAGCATTCAAAAATGTAGTGAAAACTTATGCCTATTTTGAATCATTATTCTTGTATAAATTGGATTTTTCTTATTTAAAATTAATGAACATGCATCATGACTTATCGATCATCAATTCTGTATTAAAGATTCATCATGAAAATGGACAAAAGCAATTCATAGTTTGAGATTGATGTAACTTTCAAATGATGAGATGTTAGTAACCTGATCTTAAAGTAACCTTTATGAAAAATAATAAATGAAGAAATGGGCATATTCTCCCTATATTGGTTCAAAATATAAATTCTGAACTTTATTGAAATGAACCAATATTAGTTTTTCACATTACAGAAAAAAAATATATATTAGAATTTCAAATTTAACCGACAAGAATCAGAGGACACACAATTCCATTGCTTAAGTTTATCAAAATGAATGATGCTCATGTGTTAAATTTTTGTATGGAAAGCAGGATAAGGGGTCATTGTTTTAAGCTATTCAACTCTCAGGCTAACCTAGAGATTAGGAAAAATTAGTGCTTTAGTAGGGTTGTGGGCACCTGGAATAGCTTACCGAAAGAGGCTTGTGATGAGCAAGGGAGTGGATAGCTTTAAGAGTGCCATTGATCTTCATTGGGCCTGTAAATTGACTGGGACCACCCTAGCTGGGCCCAGAGCCTTCTGCTGGTCATTTCATATTTATTTATTCCAAGATTTTATAATTCTGAAAAAAACTGCTTTTATGATAAATTTTAAGAGCTTTTTCATGTTCTTCCTGAAATTTCAAAAGGTCCAGTCTCATAATCTGTGAGGAATATGAATTAAATTTTATAGATTATTTCTCTAGTGTTTTTCCTTCGTATTTTATATGTTTTGTAATTTGTTTCCAGATTTAGGGACCATGATGCTGGAGTGCTCCAATTTGACTGGCCCACAGAAAGCAAATAAATTCCAGAAACCTTTAGTGAAAGAACTTCTCCCAACTTCTCTTCCAAAAGCTAGTTATAGACCAAGCGATAAAGCGAGAGATTGGAGAAGTATACAAGATCTTGACAAAGTGTTTGTTGCAGAGAAGCCAAGTAATTTTATATTTAGTGTTATTTTTTAGTTTACATATTTTAATAAATGCTTTTAGTTTTAAAATATTTCAAGTACATACTGGTAACTTAGCTCAGGAGTGATTTGTCAGGAGGGGTCAATGCCCCCTTCCTGGCTTTCGTAAATTGATTGTATTCATACATAAGTAGGCATGATTTTTCGATATAATTTCGAGTGACTATGTGCTTTCTGCCCCCCCCCCCCCCCGCGAAAAATTTAAAATGTCGGGCCTGGCTCATCTCCTGCATACTAACCCTTTTGAAATGTGTAATAATACGCTGCCTAATCTGGGTGTGGCTCCATAGCTGTCTTCTCCATCATCTGATAAATTACACTTGTTACTAATGATCAGTGGTTGGAAAAACTACATTTCTTTTGTAGCGAACTACAACTACAAGTACTTTGTTATAAATGTAGTTAAATACAGCTACAACTACTTTCTTTTAAATGTAGCGACTACAAACTACTTTTGAATTGTAGTCGCTACTTCGCTACTTTTTAAAAAATAAATAAATAAAAAGCATACACCATTTGATAATTGACGTGAAAAATTCGAAAAGTGGTTTACATTAATAAATTAGCTCATCTGCATATGGAACAGAACTGAGAATTTTCTTTGAATTTATTTGTTACTTTTCCTTTTTGTACCTTTTTTTTTTTTTTTTGCTAAAATTTGTTCTTTTTAGATTTTTTTTAAACAATTTTTACGAATATTTGCCACAAAAAAAGATTCATAAGTTAAGAGATTGAAAGAATTCAACATTTTTTTTTTTATTTTTTTATTTCTTGCCAGGGAATGTTTAGGATCATGGAAATTGTTTGAAAGAATATAAAATTATGATGCCAAATAAACCAATGGCATCAAAAAAAGATAAAATGTGTTTCGTCAAAATGATGTATCAAAGATCAGCCTTTTTTTTTTTTTTTTTGTTTCTTATTTCTCATTGCGGTCCGCTGCTGCACTCGTCCAAGATTTGCATGTCAAAATCGATTAAACCTTGTTTTTTACCTTCGTTCTCCTTTTTTTTTAAATTTATTATTATTATTATTTTTTTAATTTAAAAGTAGTTTCCAGAAATCGCTACAAACTACTATTTTTTTGTATCGCGCTACTCATTACTCTACTTTTTTTAAAAAAGTAGTGCGCTACGCTACAAACTACTAAAAAATGTAACTACTACAGTAGTTTTGCTACTTGTAGCACGCTACTTCCAACCACTGCTAATGATACTAAATAACTACAGGTCAATCGAGAACTTTATTCAGTCCTTAAATATATAAACTATTGAGTGCATTACTTTGTGTGTTTCATATAAATAAAAACTGATGTTACAAAATTGAGGAATTTGGTTATTTTACTTCATTTTTCACCCCCTTTGCGGAAGTGTTATTGTTAAAATTTTTATTAAAAATGTTACCAGTAACTTAAAACCCAAAGGAAAAGAAACAGGTGTTGAGGCTGATATAAAAATGTAAAATTAGTTTTTCCCTGTGTGCTAAGGACCACACTAACGATATTTATGTGCATAACGTAGTAAATATGGGTAAGGATGTGCATATTTTGTTTCCAGGATTCCCTCCATGGTGCAATAATGAAAAAGTTCCTGAAATGTTTCACGAGGTTCGGGCATTTGTGACGGAGAACGATAGCCACGCTCCCGACACGAATTTGCTTTTCCCCGTGCTCGTGTCTTCGGGTCTCTCTCGAGAATTGCTGGGTCAAATTTGGGAGCTGGTGAATGATACTGGAAAGTCACACCTGACAGCAGATGAAGTGTATGCTGCTTTAGCTCTCATTGCTGTTGCCCAGGTAAGTGATCATGCTTTTTTTTTTAAATTTTTGTCAATGATATTTTATTTGTGTTGCATTGTTTAAGATGAGTTATAGCAATTATTTTAGGGTTACATTCTAAAAAAAACTTATGAATGTTAAGGTCTAATTTTCTAATTATAGTCTACAATGTAAACTTGTTTCTGAAACAATGAAAGAGTGAAAAATGTGTTTTACTGCTCATAGAGTTTACTTACAATAAGGCTTCAAAGGAGAATCAGAGGGGACATGATTCAGTTGTATAAATTGATCAAAATGAAAGATGTTACTGCGTTAGATTTTTTCACGGAAAGTAGGACAAGGGGTCATTGTTTTAAACTATTGTTTGTAACTATTTGAAAGACGAAACAGAGGGATTCAGAGGGCTTTTTTTAACTACTAAACTTATTATTTAATTCTAAAAAGCTGTGTGGTTAAGGAATGGCATTGTGTAGGTTGGCCTTATAAATATATTCTGCGGTATTAGGACTTAAAAAAAAAAAGAAAGAAATTGAGAGAATTTGCCCATATAATTTTGATCACTTAAAAAATGATCCAATATTTTTCTTTAAAAGAACAAAGCTACACAATAGATTGCAGAATTACAACTCATTTCTCAAGTTGATTTGTGAAGATAAGGAAGAAAAGCTGCTATGATACGTATAGTTGTCCCTGTATTCAAATTAAGCTTTAAATACTTGATTTAACTTTGCAATTTCTTTCATTTTATAGGCTGGACATCCAGTGAATTCTCTCGATATATTACATCGACTCCCATCCGCTCCAATTCCAAAACTGAACTGCACAAAACCTGCTCCAGTTCAGCAAGATGCGAAATCCGAGCTTGAAGATTCTCCCCATAACGCACAACCACCTGCATCAGATCCAGGAGAAAAGCCGCAATCTGCAGTTCATGAAGTCGTACGACCGACAGCCATTTTCCCTGCTAACGCCAAGAAGATCATTTCTTCTGATAAAAATCCTGTTACAGATCTACAAGAAAGTGTGACGGCTTGGACACCATTTTCAACTTCAGGTGAATCAGCAAATCAGTTTAGAAATGTAATGAAATTGCTTAAAAATGTATCATAAATCCAGATGCTTAGTTCATTAATTCAGTTAAAGTAGAATTATCTTCAAAACTTTTTTAAAAACATGATTACCAAGTGATAGGTGGCAATGTAAAGAATGTTATTCTGAATGTCTTCCGTATAAAAGTTCAAGTAAAAAAAAAGGTCTCCTGATTTTACATAATCAAAAATAAAAGTAGAAAGAACTACATATTGTAGTCAAAAACTTTGCAATAGAAAAAAAATCAGAAAATATTATTTTTTGAAAATTAAATATGTTGGTGTATAACTAGAGTGATTTTAAAAGATTCTTCAACTTCTCAAATTTTATCTGTTTTTTTTAAACTAGGCATCTGACTTCTATATTTTATTTACACCACTCTGGGGATTATTTCTATGAAACAGGTAAGCATAAAACTAGGAGTAAAATAACTCCTATGCACATGAAGAAAGACCGGTAAGAATTCAATTGTTCAATGAATATTTCCTGTTCATTGTACTATTGTCTTCCTACCTATAGGGAAGAAAGATTCTAAAACATTCAGAAATACTAATTATAATCTTTGTGTGAATCAAGTATGAAAAAAAAGGTATGTAAAAATAGTCAACTTTACTAAAAAAAATGGACAATAAAATTACACAAAGTAAATGAAGTTTGAATAAAAGCGTTAGAAGAAATTAAGAACTCGACAAACAGCTGATTTGTGGCTTACTAAAGGACATCTGATTTCTATTTTGCCTCTGATCTGTTACATGTATACTCTATTGACCTGTCTTTTTAATGTTACTATTATTAGTACGTGGTCGACCGAGCTCTGCTCGATTTAAAAAAAAAAGGGGGGTTGTATAATCTTACGCTGATGTAATTAAATATGACACCCATTGTTCTAATAAAACATGGTTGCTATGAAAGTGACAATAAAGATAATCATAATGCAAATGATGAAAGAAAAATTCTCAAACTTTTAATGAAGGCACAAAAAACAAAAACGGGGTTTTTTGTGAAAACTCGCGTATTTGCAGAAAAAACGCTGATGTAGATGAACTCAAAAACCAAAAGTTAATCTAAATACAAAATTTTATCAAAATTGTTAGAGCCAGTTTCGAAATCCGAAATATAAACATATGTACAAAAATTGCTAGTTCAAAGATATGAGATTATTTGGCTTTATACTCTTTCTCAGAGTATATTTATGTATGAATATTAAGTATCAAGCTTTTACTGAGCTATATCTAAAATACAGCATTATTTATAAGAAGAAAACTGGAGTTCATTTTGTTATTATTCATATTTTAAAATAATATTTTATGAAAAGATTTAACTTGAAATCTTACATTCATTTTTGCAATAATTGTTTTCCATTCACTCGTTATGAAAGTGTGATCATAGGTCAAACCCTAATTCACTGAGTAGGGGCCTAGGTTATGTCCAAGGATCGCAAGATCTGCTGAGATTTTATCCATTCATTTGAACATTGAAACCAAAAGAAATTTAAAGCAGTGTGGAAGAATATCTTATTTGCACCATCTTCTAATTAATTTAAGAATACTTGGATGCAAAATTTTCTGAACTATATTTTAGTGAATTGATCTGTACTAATTGAAATGTACTACTGAAAATGCTAACTACTGTAATTAAATCCCTGCTCTGTGATGCTGCACAAAGCAAAGTATTCTTGTATTTCCAAATACAGTTTAATTATTTTATTTATTTATTTATTTATCTTTTGTCTGCAGGTCAAGTTAGTTCTCCTGATGATGATTTTGATGACTTCAAGTCTGCCACCCCAACGGCTATAAATTTTTCAATGCAAACTCCAGTGTCTGCGACAGCCCAAGATGATGACGACTTTGATGACTTCAAACAAGCACCCACCATTCCCACTAACAGTGAAGAAAACAAAATCCCTAAAATTCCCTTAGTCGAGCAAGACTTGATGTCGCCAGATGAAGATAAATACAGCGTGTTCAGGTCTCTACAGCAAGATGATGGGACTATGAACTGGGGAGACTTCTCTTGTGGTCCTGCTTTGCCAGTTTTAGACGCAAGTAACGAAGCCGAGAAAAGTACCGGTGTAGAAAAAACGGAGCCAAGTACTGGTTTCCCCAGCTTTCTAATAACACGAAACTCTGCTGCCGGTATGACAAGTGAGTCGCATGTTGTAGAAAGTTCTCCGAAAAATGATGATGATTTTGGAGACTTTCTTCAAGCAGATGTTGCACCTGTCATACTGACACAACCAGATACAGATTTTGCAGACTTTAGTAACTTCAAGCAAGCCGATAGCCAACCAGCAAGTTTCGTGTTCAATAACGAAGGTTCTCAGAACGATGATGAGTTTGGCGAATTCGCCAGTAGCGTGCCGGTTTCTCTCAAGCCCGATATCGGACATGAATTCCTCTTCCGCCACATGAAAGACAACATATCGTTGGCAGAAAGTCAGTCTGTCTCCAGTTTAGAGCTGGGGACTTTTGATGGTGGCGGCCACAGCGGAGAATCTAAATCGTCCCTCAGCAGACAAGATTCGATCCCTAGTCTAGATTTGAAAAGTGGTTGTTTAGATACAAATGATGCAGAAGACTGTTTTGGTGAGTTGCAAACTCCAGCTTTTGTTTCAAGAGGATCTAAATCCCCTTCACCATCTAAAGATGTGAAAGAGCCTGAAAACAGTAAATATTTCATTACTCTAAAATTCTACATTATTGTACTATACCCTTTTTGTTGATTACAATGTTAAATATTTCTGAATTTATATGAATGGTTTATTCATTAATTTTATGAAAGCTGCTGCTTTATATTTAACATTATTAGAGAATATATATTTTTATTTTATACACCTTAAAATTTTATTGTTTTCTAGGATCAATTTGATTTTTTCCCTATTTTTGTGCGTTTACTTGAAATTTAAGGTTTATTTTGGTAACTTGAGAAATTTGTAAAGTGTAGAGAATCAGGTTTTGGTATAAATTAAGATTTATACCAAAATAAGTTAACTTTGGTATGAATTAAGACTTCACTTATAAATTAAACTTTATTTTGACAACTTAAGAAATTTATAGATCTTAAATGCACAGTATATATAAAAATTACACTTGTGCAATGTGTATTTATGCTATACTTATTTGAGGATTAGTACTCTGGTCGCAGTGCTTGGTTTGATTGAACTCCCTTTCTTCCATTTTATTTTGTGTTTGAACTAAGGGTACCTGCATGGCTTTGCCCGTGGTATAAAATTAAAAGGTCATTTGGTAATAAATTGATATCGCAGAAAGAATACTCAATTTTAGTTACAATCCAATTGTAATTCCTTAAAAGTATAATATAAAAATAAGCCAAAAAAGAAAAGAACAATTTTGTTGCTTACAGAAGCCAACAGAAATCTTACCAAAGTTTAAAAGAAAAAGAAAGTTTTCTTTCCTAACTTCAAAAACAAAATAACACATTTTCCAAAATGAAGCACTTTAGAAAGAACATTGCAATATTGCAATTGATACGATATTTTTATAATTTACCGAGTTTTAATTCCTTACAAACTGAGAAAATAAAAACAGACTGTTTTTTCCAACAATTAAATAACTCATTTTAATAAGGTTAGGAGTTTGGATTGCTACAAAAGTGAATACATTTTTAAAATTATTAAGGGAAAAAGAATGAAACAAACAAAGGAAATAAAAATGAAACCATGGTAACAACATGAAAAGTCGATTTCCGTTGATAAAATAATTCATTTCATCTTTATTTTCAAATTTTACTCTCAAACTTAACCATTTTAGAATCTTTTGGCTTGCTTTGCACAAGGTAAGTCTTGAATTTCCAGGAATCTAAAAACAAATATTACAGCTCTTCTAATGCTCGTAGAAACTTCAAACTGACATCATTTTTAGCAGAAAATTTCAAGC